>JAUMHM010086950.1:0-10648 GCA_032362435.1 Melikaiella ostensackeni
AATTACTGTAACTTTTCTGTCCAAGAACAATTTTTTTTCCACATGGTCCACAAACTTTTACCCTATTCTCTTGATGAATACTTGCACAACTGGGATGTGTGGGCATTATAGAAACACTTTTCAATACTAACTATACACTTCACGATATACAAATCAACATTGATTATCGACAACGAGTAATACTTTTTTGCACAAACTCAGACGTATGTTTCGATAACGACATCAAATGAGACACCGATATGTATGTAAGAGTAAAAATTCTATAATTGCCTGAATCGAAAAATCGTTTGTTTTTGGAAACTGCTCACAGCGCGGAAAATTCAGATGTCAACAAACATACCGACGTAAGCACGTGTCCACTTTCTGAAGTGCGGACTTCACACATGAAAATATCAAAAGCGGAGAAACTATTGACTCGAATGCGTAATATCGATTAGTTTGGAATCAACTATCTGAACGTTATAAATTAAACGTAAATACCAAGAGCGACGTAAATTGAACTTTTAAATTCATTCGTAATTTTATAGTTAATATGGATATATACCTGTCTGTCTGTATGTGTAAATGTGTATGTAATATATCCTTACACATACATACATTATTACGCCTGGGATTAATAAATACTTTTTCGTTTTTTGAAACATCAATATTCTTTTACGGATATCTTAAAAAAAGAATCAGATCAGATTTTGAAAGGGTGATTTTCTAGCATCTAGAGTGATTACGAAGAAATCCCCGCATTTTTTTTTTAGCTATATATCAGGCAAACTTTTTTTCCGTATATTAACACCGTGTGTATCAATGTACTTAATGTAATCACAAGAGAGTTCTACTTCTTCTGTTTCATATGCCAACTTATTTCACACGAAAAACTGAAATTAAGGAAATCTTACCAATATTAAGACATAACTCCATGATTTTTTTGTAGAATTTTTTTACAACGCTTTGCAAAATGGTTTTTGTTTATTGAACTTCCTTATGCAAATAGAGAAGTTCAATTTGAATCAAATATTTGTAAAGATCCTACTTTATTGAGTCATTTCAAAGTGAAGAAGTTAAAAAATATATATTTTTTTACCCTGAAATGTTAATGCAATATTAAAAATGGGGTTTAGTTTATTATATTTGTTTATAAAAGTGAAGGATTCAAATTCCAAACATGAAAATGTACTATTTTGTGAAAAATTTGCTTATAAGAATGGCAATTGTTATTAATTAAGAATGTTCTGTATCTAGACCTCTCAGGTAACGTATTTGGAGGCTAACTCGCCTAAGAAACCGAAGATTCTGCGCGAAAATGCCAAAATTTTCCTTTTGTTTATCTAGTTTGTTTATAAAAATTGACAATTGTTAATAATCATCAATTTCTTGTAGTTGAGTCTTACTCTTAACACATTTAGAAACAAACTCGTGTGGAAAAACCAAATATTCTGCGCGAAAATGACAAAATTTTGCTTTTGCTTATAAGTATAATAGATATCATATTTTGACAATTGATAATGAGAATTTGCAGCTTCTATGAGCATATCAAACAATGAAACTGAAAAAGGGTCGAAATTTGCAGAAAACTGAGAATCTTTTAATTTTTTATGATAATTGTTTATAACAATAGTATTTTTATATAATTCATACATGCTTACAATTTATTGTTGCGCTTGAGATAAAATAGAGAAATTTCAGTCGGAAACAAAGTTTTTTCGTTCATCAAACCACTCCGTTGTCTATTTGTTGACTTAATTTGTTTATTAAAATTGAGGTGATTATTATGCAAGTTGTGCGATTTGACAATCGTTCCTGAAGAGAAAAAAAAACAAAATCTGCAAAATTGCCCTTTTTACCACACTTTGTGTTAAAAAAATAAATATAAACAAAGCCAAATTTAAAAATCACGTCTTATAGACCTCTCAAAAATTTATTTAACTGTAGTTAAGAAAAATTGTAAATCGCATGAGAACTGAAGGTCACAGACTTCTTTGAACAGTAAATTTCTCATTTTGACCACTGTGCGACGGTAGTAGCTGCGTGGTGAATCTTAATTCGGGCGAAATCGCGAACGTTAAGTCATTTCGAGCGCGGCTAGCACTCGGGTGGGTATTCATTCGTGAGATACGCGTAAGTCGTGTTTTCACAGCGTTTGCATAACGTCTCGATGATATCAAGTGTCTAACCCAAACTCGACAGTCGAAAAACGGGCTAAACTCTAGAGCAGGTTTTCTGCAGTTTTCCTCCCCCCTGGCCAAACATCCAGGAAAATACGTGTACTTCTAATAAAGTCGGATGCAGCCGCGGGTTATCGCTGGGTGTGGATAATCATTCATACAATGATTCTAAGCCCTCCTTAGTAAAGTAAAAATTTTCACAGGCTCTTACCCGTCGAAGTCTTGCGGCGTGGACTTACGTCAAACGTCCTCGATTCTACCAAAGATTTTGAAAAAAAGCTACAGTACAATAGGTTTTTGAAACCTCAGTGCTATGGGACTTAAATGACCCTGCCCATCCGTAATAATATGGAAGATAAATTGAATTGTATAACATAAACCTTGGACATTTATTATTTTGCTACGCTAAAACAGTAGATTCCTTTATGTTTATAAGTATTCAAGGTGTAACAGATTCAAGTTTATAACTTAAATTTAGAACTTAAATATTTTTGTTTTCTGATTATAATTGTCAGAATTCTTCTAGAATCTAAGACACTTTTATAATTTCGACAGAAAATTCAAGAACCTATATCTATGACGTTTTTGTAATACCAAATCCTATTAATATACGTATTTGTAATTTTAAACTTCATTTTAATTTATGGGGTATATTAAGTCAATTATTGTCAAAACAATTGTTAAATCAACTACTCTGATTCAAAATTATGTCTAGATTTATCACGTTGTGTCGCATAGTTGAACATATTATAATCTTAATATGTAGGAGGATATAGCACAATTAACCAAGTGATATTTTCACATGAACATCAGAGTACTGCCTAAGGCATTGGAAGCAAGAGAAATCATGTAGTGCAAGCTTCATGGTGGATATGTTTATACACCACATTACTAAGATTACATAAATCATTTCTAAACTATATGAAACTCGTATGCTATGCTATCTTAGTTTGAAAATTGGAACCTTCGTTAATTATTCTAAAATTGTTAATAACTTACGGATCATATTGCATATAATTGAAATCTTTGCATGAAGAAAATCAATTATATGCATTTTTTAATAGTGCTCGAAGTCGTTAATTTTCTAAAAGCATTTTTGTTCACAGAAACAGGATTTCGATACCTTAATAAATATATTATTATTACTATTATTATTTTAAGGGTTAAAAGTTTGATAAATCAATCTTTCAATAGGGTATAATATGACTGATGTATCCCCTTAAATTTAAATTCTGTCGAACTTCTGTAAAACCTAGGCCCCAGAAACATTTCAAAATTTCTTATTCGCAGAAAAATTAATTTCAAGAATTATTTCATCATGGATTGAGCAAATTTCGCACACTTTTGCTTCCTCATAGAGGAAGCTTTGTAACGATGAAAAAAGTTTGAGATTCATATATTAAATATCGTAAGAATGGCAGAAAATGAATTTGAAAAATACGAAATATGAAAAGTTTGATCACAGTATTGGCAGTTATACCAGGCTCTGCAACCAAAAATTTTTCAAATAGGGGGTGGTATTTAGTTGATATAAAACAATAGGATGTTTATAGCTATCTCCTTACGGAGATATGCGTCTTTGAAAATTTTCAAGTTCTCAATTTTTTGCTTATAAGTAATTTTTTCTTAAATATTAGGAATATAGCAACATAATGAGCCCCTAGTTTGTTAATTTTGACAACATGAATCAATTGATATATTTAGAGGCACTCTATGACCAAACGAAGTTATGATATGTACAGATTTGTAAATTTTTCTAACCTTTGTAAGAGAAAATCTTTATTTTAGAAATACACTAATGCTGTAATCAATAAATTTCTTCGTTATGATGAGACAAATCGATTGATGTATTCAACAGGCCTGTATGACAAAATCAAATTATAATATATACAGATTTGTCCATTTTTTTAACGTGTAAGGGATAAAATTTCTCAATTTTTGAAATACACCAATGTTTTGAATATGGTATAAAATGTATTCGTGTTGATGAAATGAATCTGTTGAACTGTATAAAAACTTTCTATAAACTGTGAAAAAAAACAATAGACAATGAATAATAATAAGCAATGAGAAATGAGAAAAAATGATGAACAATGTAGGCGAAATCGCCTTTTCCATCCCCTCAGACTCGTTTTACAATCCAAAATACTCTTATCGTAGCAGTCTTTTATCATGATCATAGGAAATGTATCATCCTCTTTTTTGCTAAATAATTATTACTTTGTAACACAACAATCCTCTATGAGAAAGCATAGTGTTCATGAAATGATCACAATTAAAGGTACACCATACACTGAACGCGCCCATGAAATTACTTTGTAGCGGTTTTCTTGAAATATATTATGCAGTAATTCCTAAAACTTCTTACAAACTGATTATATGTACGTTTTCAAATCTTTACATTTTTTAGGCAATTTCAAACTCGTAACAAACTCCAGAATAAATTATCATGAAAAAACTGATTTAAATTATAAAAAAATTATACAAAAGCTCAAATAATTGAGTAAATCGTTCATTTTAAAAAGAGCCAAACACTTTTCAAATAAGTAAATTTCTTTTCAATAAGACTGATTACAAAATATAAAAAAATGCAATAGAAAAATAAATTTAAAAGTTTTCCAACAATTTCAGAAAATTCTGAGGTTAATCAACTTTTGAAAGCATTCCAAGAAAAAAACTCATCCGAAATAGAAAGCGTCCATTTTCGAAAAACACGCTAGGTAATTAGATTTATTTTTGAGATTTGAATTTATTAATTTATAGCTTGTGAAGTTTTAAAATTGATAATATATAATTTTTTTAAACTTAGGATATTTTTAAATTGGAAAAATGTTGTTCTTAAGTTCCTCACTTGAGGGCTTTTTCAACTTTGGAACAATCTAAACGAAAATTTCTTCCAATTTAGATATTTCGAAATAGAAATTCTTTTCAAAATATTTAAATTACGTATCATCATATTAAGCTAGTGGATACGAACGTACGGAATATCTATAATAGTGAAAATAATACTTTATTTTTTTATAAAATTGATATTATTGTTGCGTCTTTGGCTGGTCAAACGGTTTTGGCTCTGTTTCTTCGCACTCGCATTGTGTACTATTGTTTATAAACAATAGCACTTTGAAAAATGTTATATGTATAAATTAAACCATTTATTTAAACAAGTAAGAGTAAAAATTTCCGCTGAGTTAATAATATTCGCAAATTAATGCCAATTTTGTTATTCTGATTAACATAAATTAATGCATATTTTTTCTAAATTTCCCATAAATTTTCAGATTATTGCAATTTTTTCCGGCCCGTAGCAGATGCGAAATTTTCGATCCTTCAACTCAATGTGTATGTTCCATTTCATCTTATGACTCGAAAAAAAGTTCTAAAAAATTGATGCACAAATTGTGCGCTATGTGACAAGTTCCTTTTCAAAATCAAGCACAGTATTAGTATTGGTATCATTTCCAGCATGAAGGCAACTCAAAAGCTTGTAAATACGCCCTATCTAGTAAGACGTCTCCCATCCGAGTTCAACCGGGCCAAGCGCTGCTTAACTTCTGTGATCGAACGAGAAGGTCTAAACAGTTTCATGTACCCAAATGGACACATTATATAAAAATTTTCAATAAATTAGATATATAAAAACTGTAAGTACCTTGCAAGCAATGAAAATGAAATATACACTCAACTCTCGATTTGATTCGCCTCCATTTACCACCTTCTTAGAATTTCTGCTGGCTCGCATTTGTTAATGAGGGAGTCCGAGGGGCCGAGAGAGAGGCGCGAGAGCTCAGCGGAGTTCAGCAGTTCCGTAGCCACAAAGCGGGCAGTTTGAACACAGAAAATTCTCTTTTCATTAATTAGTCTTCATTATTAAAAAAGTCCATCCTTCATGATAACAAAATTCAAATTTGTACAGAATACAATTAATTTATATTATGTATTCCTACTGGAAATGGTTCATACGGCCTGACTGTTTACATCGTAGAAATTCTTGGAAGAGCCACACGGTCATAGCAGGCCATACCCAAGACTGGAATTAAACAGAGAGTTGAGTATACTGGTTTTTTCAATGATCCAATGAAAGAATGAGGAAAACCCAAAACAATTATACATAATTAATTTAGATCGATATGCTCATGCCTAGAATCAACGAATATGAACCTTGATTTAAATTTGAGGATGTTAGTAGGTGCAAATGTATAGCAATCAATTATGACCATTATAGTCAGCTTAATGGCCGATAACCTGTTCATAATTCGCAAAATAATGTAGTCTAAATCGATTTTCTTCCTATGAATGTTTATCTAAGAATCTAATAGTGTCTTTCGCCTGGAAAGAATAGTAATAGGGTCTATTTTCGAAAGCCCTGATTAAGCTTGCGATAACGCATCGATCGGTCGATGGAAATATTGGGATAAAGAAAATAGGAGAGGGTGTGAAAGATCGATTTTAAAATCTGAATCTGGATCTCTTACCCGCTTATATGAAATAATAAGAATAACAATATAGGCTTCTTATATAAATCATCTAAATTTTATGATTTTCCATAAAGTTGAAAAACCACGAGGTTGAATTTAATCTCCAAATGAGATTTCGTGAGGCAAAAATGGCACGAATTTTATTGAACCTTCGAGATTTATTAATTGGCTTTTTTTTACACTCACGAACAATATTCGTCCCACATTTTTCTCACGAAATTACTTGAATTGCGAAATTAAAAATTTTTTGGACGAGCTGTCAATCACAAAGCATTATGTTTTTATATTTTTCTATCTTAATATTGTGTCATTGGACTGATTTCTGACTCTTGATATTTAAGGCTAAAACTTTCTGAAGAATTTACCTGAAATCCACTGACCTTCATCGAACATGTGGTTTTTATCAGGTGTGAGTGGGATTATACAGTCGTTGAAACACGATCTTCAAGAAATTTTGAAAGGGAGACATTAAACAAGGATTTGTTTCAATCTGCAGGGTCGCCTGTTAAAACCACCAAGATTTCTTTTAACTGAGGCATTAATGATGAACTCAATTCAATAAAAGATATCTACTTTTATTAAAATATATTATAAAAAATTTGATGAAGTTAGCCATTTTTAGAAATGTGTTATTATTTGGATTATTACCTTTTTATATCCTGGAAAATGGAATAATTTGAATAGATTGGTTCTAAATCAACTTACATTATGTTTTATCCCTTTACTAAGATATCTTTAAAAAAAATGGACAAATGTTGTATGCGATACTTTAGCCATACTTAAGTATAGGTGAGGTATATCCTATACTTCAGCTATACTTCAGCTATACTATTTCAACATACTTGAAGTGTAGGATTGTCTCATTTGCCATATATGTTTTATACTTCGGAAAGTCAATGATTTATCCATCCCATACTTATCATTTTTACGCAGGGTGAATCAGTTTAGTACCAGGCTGCTTTTTCCGAGCGTCATTTAATACCTGAGTGGATCCTGAAATATGATACTTTTTCTTTAACGGTGTTTATATCGAATAAATAAGCCTGAAAATATCTCTTATGGGCACTGAACACGACCATATATGTCATAACGGTGTCCCGTTTTCCGCTTGGCAATGGCGTTTCATGCTGACTCGACAGTCATATTAGCCTGCAGACATCGGCAGAAGTTACTGCGACCAGTGCTAGGAATCACGGATCCTTGGAGCAATAACTTTAAACCGATTTGACAGCTGACCTAGAGCCCAGTAACTACCGATGCACTTGTACCTATTGTCTTCCCATATTTCATGACAAGTGGGATTATAATGAATTATTATTTCCATTTCGAGGGTGCAAATATCACTGATTTTTCATAAATAATGTAGGATGAATTTATATTTTATATTTTTCAGAAAATATTTAGCAGGGTTGATGAGAAATAATAGTTGAAAATGAAAACCTCGGTATTTTCGATCATACTTAGGGTCAATATACGTGAGAGATATTAGGATTTGCTAGTAACCTTCCGAATTTCATGAAACGTAATTTGTTTATAGTGCTACATAAGAGATACTTAGTGCTCAAAGAATTTTCCCAAATTTTCCAAATTACGAGAGCTACGTCATTTGAAAGAAATCCATGGATGCTCTTGTGGATCCCGCAATATACCATTTCAGAATGACATTTTGCCGCCCCTACGCTGCACTGCAAAATTACGAAAAAATGTTCAAAATTCGATTCCTGGTTCAATTTACAACCGATTTGTATACCACTAATAGCTTAGAAGATACGTCCTGCATAAGTGATTTTCTAATGAAATTTTTTTCGAAAATTATAGTTTTTATGGAATATCTTTTTTTTCTATGGATTTTACATAAAAATCGACAGATTAAGAATACAAGTACACTATATTATCTGCCGAACTAAGAAAAAAACGTTGTTCTAAATAGTATTATCGGAATTAGAGCCTTTTAGAGCTGACATATACTTATTATATTCTATTCGAAACTAAGTTTCTTGTAAATAAAACACTTCCTGTGCAATTGAAGTGTAAAATAGTCGACATAGAAGTAAAGATGTATGAAATTTGGATGTCTCCTAAGTATCTTAGACCTGAAACTATAATGTATGTAATATTATGCATCATAATTGGAAAACGAAGATGAAACTAGAAATGTTTATTAATTGAATTAACATTGGCGCTTTAAACGTGGCAACCGTTTGATTCGCAAATAGCTCTCAGTGAACGAATACCATACTCTGGATGACTTTTACAGTCTTTCAATCTGCCAAACCACTTTAAATTCATAGTGTACGGATTCCACAGATTATTTGCTGAAGAAGCCCAAGCCCATTTGCCTTTGGTCACGAAATTCTGCTACATGGCAGAAATCTGCATGAAAATCAGCACTTTTTCGGAATAATGACTTCTAATCTAAAGCTTCAAATACTTAGGAGACAGCCAAATGCATAGAAAGCGATTTATCTACAAGGAAGTTAGTGTCGAATAGAGTACAAAAAAAATGTGTCAACTTTTAAAAGTACTACTTGCGGCAATGCTAGAGTTAGAACAAAGTTTTTCTTTTAGTTTTGCAGATAATTCAGTATTTTACGTGCGTTATGAAGGTCACTCGATAATGAGCATTTATACGTTTTTTCCTCACTAAATTACAGGGTTTAGACAGATAAGAAGGCACATAAGACTTTTTCTGTAAGACATACGAGTATATACGATAAATGGTCTACAAAATGTCAAGAAAAAAATGTTATCTTAAAAAGGACCCCGAAAGATAATTTCTAGGAAAGGTGGACAAGCATGCTCATTCCAATGAAAATTGATTTAGGCGAGGCGGGATTTCAATGTATATAATTTATTAATAACGAATTATTTATTTATTAAAAAAATTATAATCATCGTTTCTTAAAACTAACCATTCCTTCAAAGCTTACACTTGAATAAAAAAGACTTTTTTTTAATTCATCGTGCCAAATCTCTTGAAAATTTAGTCAGGTTCAATTTAAATGAAATAATAACTAAACTGTTGATAATTATACCTAGAGTCGTATTTTGAAACTCTTTTTCTTATTCTAAAGAAAGGTGAATTTTCAAGGAATCTTTATATACAGATTCAACCAGAAATAAAAGAGGTGTAATTCGAGAAAAATCGAATCAAGGTTTTTTTTACTCTTTTTCGGGCGCAATTTTGATATTTTTTTCATTGTATTATATTCTTAAAATGTATGATTTCACCTCTAACACGTCCAAGTCTTTTGGAAATCCTTTTGTCGATTCCGAAAGTATCCATAATAATTTGAAAAAATTCAACCCCAAAAATGCCACATTGCGTAACCCACGTAATTTTATAAATTTTCAAAAATACTTTGAGCCACAATTGTCTCTTACGCAGCACTATAATTGCAACAATTTCCATAAAAATCGGAAGAAAACTTGCAAATTCTGTACTATTTCTGACGTGTATTGAACCCGAGACGGAACCTTAGTTGATCTTTCAAGAAAAGTAATTCGACATGATCTGCGTAAGGGAAATAATATTTAAATGTAAAAGAAGTTTGCGAAATTCAAAGTATTTTCAAAGATATTTGTAATTAAAAAAGGCTACCTCCTTTCTTTGACACAAGATCATTTGAAAATTTTGAAATCTCCCAAAATGGCATACTTTTTAACAAAACACTTTTACTCGACCGTTTTTTTTTTGAGCTAATGAGGGCTATAAAAATAAAACATAACAACATTTTTAAAAGAAACTTGTGTCCTGAGCTAGTGACATGTTTGCTGAATAATTCCAAAAAAAATGACTTGATACTGCAAATACTTCTAGTCGAAGTCTTACCAAAATGTTTGAAAACCACGACTTTTGGGAAAACGCGTTAAAACATAAATGACGGAAAAAAACATGATTGGAGAAACTTACGATTCAGTTGGCTGTACCAGCGCCGTACGAGGGTCACTCAACAAGTACTTAGCCTCACCGCCCGATGGCGCTGCTATTACGAAAGAGTTTTACCACCGTGC
>JAUMHM010086951.1:0-10647 GCA_032362435.1 Melikaiella ostensackeni
TATGTTGCCACTTGTGCTGCCATCTATTGCATCCTTGGGACAGTGAACCCCCGACAGCAGCGGTTCTCACTTGTCAAGTGTTTTAGTAAAAAAATCTCAGCGGTCGGCCAGAATTTTTTTAAAAGTATCCTCCGCAAATATACCATTGAGCGGTGAATGGTAAATCAATGGTTCTCCAATAGTATCCCAATGGTATTCCAATGGTATACTTCAATGGTTTTCCAATGGTTCTTTTTCGTAAGAGTCAATCTACGCTTTGTAGGTAGAGGCATTGTTTAGAGCGTTTTAATTAATTTTGGCTGATTATACATAATTGATGCAATATATTCAACGTCTCTTCAAAGTCTGAAGATACGTTTATCGAATTCTTAAGACGTCTCTTTCAAAATTTTTCAAAAAATTTTATCCTCATTTTTACATTTTTTATTTGTAAATATGAGATATGGCTATTTTGAGGTAAAACTATGCATTACTGTCTACTTCATGCATAGTGTGTGACAAATCAAGCTCGACAGGTGCCATTGAAGAAAAATTAGCACATTCGACGCATCAGAAATGATGCAGAAATCAATTTTCACCATTTCCTGACTCGTTCGCGAGCTTGGATAAAGCTATTTCTTTAATTATTTGACCTTGGTGTTCCCAACATTAGGTTTCGAATGCTCGAGAAATTTGCAGTACTTTGGACAACTTTTTTGAAATTATTCAAAAGTTTCGATCCAAATTTTACATTATTAACTAGAGTATGTAAGACTTAGCTGTTTTGGAGTAAAAGTATGAATTCCCGTGTATTTTTTTGTATAATGTGTAAGAAATTGAGCTAGACAGGTGTCATTTCATCAGAATTGGCACGTTTGACTCGTCTGAAGTAGTGAAACAATCAAATTTCACCATTTCATGACTCGTTCTAGAGCTCGGATCAGCATAATATTTTACTAATTTAAAAGACTAGTCACGTATGAGACGTTTTAACGTTTCTTTTCAATTTCTTGTGATAACTCGAGTACTCTTTGGATACTTTTTTTCTTTAATTTTGTTCTAAATTTGATACTTTTTTGTAATAAATTTGAGATTATGCTTTTTCGGAGTAAAACTATAAATTATTGTATATCTGAAACATAGTGTGTAACAAATTGAGCTTGACAGGTGCCATCCTATGAAAATTAACAAGTTTGACCTGTCTGAAATAGTCAAAAAATCAATTTTCACCATTTCATGACTCGTTCTCGAGCTCGGATAGGACTATTTCTTCATAAATCTGAAAAAAGTAACTGAATCTGAATGTTCTTAACATTTGTTTTCAAAAGCACGAGATGCCTCGAGTACTTTGGAAACCTTTTTTGAATGATTTGAAAATGCTGATTCAAATTTTGCATGATTTATTTAAGAATGTAACATTCAGATTTTTTCAAGTAAAACTATAAACTACTTTGTATGTTTTGCATTGTGTGTAACAAATTGAGCTCGAGAGGTGTCGTTTTTTCCAAATTGTCGCGTTTGACTCGTATGAGATAGTAAAATAATCAATTTTCACTATTCCATGTTCCGTTCTCGAGCTCGGATGAGACTAGAATTTTACTCATTTGAAAGACTAATTATGTCAGAGTCTTATTGACATTCGTTTTTCATTGCTTGTGATGTCTCGAGTACATAAAACGTCTCTTTGGACATTCCTTAAAAATTTTCTTTGAAATTTTACCTCTTGTACTGTAAGATGACGATTTTTTGGAGTAAAACTATAAATTACTGTCTTCTGGGACATAGTGCATAACAAATTGAGCTTGACAGGTGCCATTATATGAAAATTAGCACGTTCGCCTCGTCTGAAATAGTGAAAAAAACAATTTTCACTATTCCATGACTCGTTCTCGAGCTCGGATAAGAATATTTCTTTATGGATTTAAAAACCAAACTGTATCTGAGTGTTCTTAACATTAGTTTGCGGAGGCATGAGATGTATCGAGTAATCTGAACATCTTTTTGAAAGTTATTTAAAAATCCTCATCCAAATTTTACATGATTCAGTCACGTATATAAGATTCAGCTTTTTAAGAGTAAAACCATAAACTGCTGTTTAAGTGCCGCATTGTGTGAAACAAATTCATCTCGGCAGGTGTCATTTAATACCAATTGGCACGTTTGACTCGTCTGAAATAGCGAAAAAATCAATTTTCACCATTTCATGACTCGTTCTCGAGCTCAGATCAGCATAATATTTTACTAGTTTGAACGACTAACCACGTCAGAGTCGTTTTAACGTTTCTTTTCAATTTCTCGTGAAATCTCGAGTACTTTAAACGTTCCCTTAGATATTCTACAAAAATGTTGTTTGAAATTTTACATTTCATAAATATGAAATTACGCTTTTTTAGAGTGAAATTAGAAATTACCGTGTATCTGAAGCATAGTGTGTAACAAATTAGGCTTGACAGGTGCGATTGAATGAAAATCAGCAAGTTTGACCTGTCTGACATAGTAAAAAAATCAATTTTCATTATTTCATAACTCGTTCTCGAACTCGGATAAAACTATTTCTCTAATTATTTGAAAACTTAATTGAATCTAGGTGTTCTCAACATTTGTTTTCGATGGCTCGAGAAATCTTGAAAACTTTCGACACCTCTTTCCAAATTATTTAAAAGTCTCAATCTAAATTTTACATTATTCAATGGAGTTTGTGAGATTCCGCTGTTCTGGAATAAAAGTATGAACTACTGTGTAAATGTTGTGAAGTGTGTAAGAAATTAGGCTCGACAGGTGTTATTTCATCAGAATTGGCATGTTTGGCTCGTCTGAAATGGTAAAAAAATCAATTTTCACTATTTCATGACTTGTTTTCGAGCTCGGATAAAATTATTTCTTCACTCTTTTGAAAACTTAATTGTATCAAGGTGTTTTTAACATAAGTTATCGTTGTATCGAGGAATCTTGAGTACTGTGGACACCTTTTTCAAAAATATTTAAAAGTCTGAGTCCAAATTTTACATGATTCAATAGAGTATCTAAAATTCAGCATTTTTCAAGTAAAACTATTAACTGCTGTGTATGTTTTGCACTGTGTGTAACACATTGAGCTCGACGGGTGGCATTGTATACAAATTGGTACGTTTGACTCGTCTGAAATAGTGAAATAATTAAAATTCACTACTCCATGACTCGTTCTTGAGCTCGGATGAGATTAGAATTTTACTCATTCGAGAGACTAATCATGTCAGAGTCTTTTTTACATTTGTTTCACATTGCTTGTAATGTCTCAAGTACATAAAACGTCTCTTTGGACATTCGTTGAAAATTTTCTTCGAAATTTTACACTTTTTACTGTAAGATTACGATTTTTTGGAGTAAAACTATATATTATTGCGTTCTGGGACATGAGGTGTAACAAATTGAGTTCAAGAGGTGCTATTCAATGGAAATTAGCCCGTTTGACCCGTCTCAAATAGTAAAAACATCTATTTTTACTATTTCATGACTCGTTCTCGAGCTCGGATAAGACTATTTTTCAATGAATTTTAAAATTTAACGGTATCTAAGTGTTTTCAACATTTGTTGTTAAAGGCACGAGATGTCTCGAATACTTTTAACACCTTTTTTAATATATTTTCGGAATGGTGATCCGAACTTTATATTATTCATTTGAGAATGTAAGATTCAGCTTTTTTCGAGTAAAAATGTAAACTACTGTATATTTTTTGCATTGTGTGTAACAAATTGAGTTGAGAGGTGTCATTTCATCTAAATTGTCACGTTTGACTTGTCTAAAATAGTAAAAAAATCAATTTTCACTATTTCATGTTTCGTTCTCGAGCTCGGATGAGACAAGTATGAAAGACTAATCATCTCACAGTCTTTTTTACATTTGTTTTTCATTGCTTGTGATGTCTCGAGTACATCAAACGTCTCTTTGGACATTCGTTAAAAATTTTCTTGTAAATTTCACACTTTGTACTCGTGAATATAAGATTACGATTTTTTGAAGTTAAACTATAAATTACTGTGTATCTGAAACATGGTGTGTAACAAATTGAGCTTGATAGGTGCCATTCTATGGAAATTGGCACGTTTGACTCGTCTGAAATAGCGAAATAAACAATTTTTACTATTTCATGACTCGTTCTCGAGCTCGGCTAAGACTATTCCTTTATGAATTTAAAAACCTAACTGTATCTGAGTGTTCTTAACATTTGTGTTTAAAGGTACGAGATGTCTTAAGTACTTTGGACACCTTTTTGAAATCGTTTGGAAATGCTGATTTTAATTTTACACGATTTATTTGAGAATGTAAGATTCAGCTTTTTTGAGTGAAACTATCAACTAATGTGTATGTTTTTTATTGCGTATATTAAATTGAGCTCGACATGTGTTATTTTATCCAAATTGCCACGATTGACTCGATTGAAATGGTAAAGTAATCAATTTTTACTTTTCCATGACTCGTTCTCGAGCTCGGATGAGACTAATATTTGACTAATTTGAAAGAGTAATCATGTCAGAGTCAATTTAACATTTGTTTCAATTGCTTATGATGTCTCGAGTACTTTAAACGTCTTTTTGGACATTCTTCAAAAATTATATTTCAAATTTTTCCCCTTTTTACTCGTGAATATAAGATTACTCTTTTTTGGAGTTCGACTTTGAACTACTGTGTACTTGAGGCATAGTCTCTAACAAATTGAGCTTGGCAGGTGCTATTTTATGAAGATTAGCGCGTTTGACCTGTCTGAAATGGCAAACAAATCAATTTTTACCAATTCCTGACTCGTTCTCGAGCTCGGATAAGACTACTACTTTATGAATTTGAAAACTTTCAACATTTGTTTTTAAAGGCTTGAGATGTTTAGAGTAATGTGGACGTCTCTTAAAAAAATTATTTTGAAATGATGATTCAAATGTTACATGATTTCGTTAAGTATATAACATTCAGCTTTTTTGGAGTAAAACCATAAGCTGCTGTGTAAGTGTCGCATAGTGTAAAACAAATTAAGCTTGACAAGTGTTATTTTATCCGAATTGGCATGTTTGACTTGTCTGAAATGGTAAAATAATCAATTTTCACTATTCCACGACTCGTTCTTGAGCACGGATAAGACTTGTTTCTTACTAATTGAAATACTTAATTTTTTCAGAGTGTTCTCAACATTTTTTTCAATAGTTTGAGACGCCTCGAGTACTTTAGACGTATCTTTGAGGGTTTCGCGACAATTCCATGTGAAATATAACATTTTGCAAATGAGAATTTTTAATTTGGCAATTTTTAAGTAAAACTATAAACTATTATTAATTTGTTGCATAGTGTGTGACGAATTGAGCCTGACAGGTGCTACTCTACAAGAAGTAGCACGTTTGATTATTCTTTATTGGTTCATTTATGAGTTTTTACTCTATCGTAGCTCCTTTTCGAGCTCGGACGAGACTAATTTTTGACAGTCTCAAAAAACTGAGATTTTCAGAGCGTTTTCAACATGATTTTTTAATTTTTGGTGATGTCTCGTGTTCTTTGGACGTCTCTCTAAAGATTTTGAAAATTCCAATACACAATTGTACATGATGTTGTTGAAAATATAAGTAGCAGCTTTTTTAAGAGTGCAACTATGAACGACTTTATAATTATTGCATTGCATTGTTTGCAACAAACTGAGCATAGCTGATGCTATGTTAAGAGAATCAGTACGTTTGACTTGTCTAAATGTAATAAATCATTCATGAATAAAATCTTGAAATTGTTCAAGTAACTCGTTTCAGAAGTGTATGATTCGGTAGGATCAGCTGATCCTCACGTCTCACATGTGACGCAGAAGCGACGCTACCAATACGCCTGCATTGAGGAGTTTTTCTTGCGATAATAACATACAAATTGTTATTAATAATAACATTTGGCGACATTTTGGATTACGAAATACGTGCGAGCGTTTTTTCGAGTGCGTCGTGCTTTTTTCAGCGTGGATTCCGAATTCCGCGTTTTTTAACCTCTTATTTTCAGCATGGATTCCCACCGGCCCAAAAAATATACCAAAAAAACGAGACTTTGTCAGAAAAGACTTTCTACTAAGAAAAGAGCAAGGCTCAAGTGAGTTGGGAACCTTTTATATATTATTTATTTTATCATAATTATGAAGGGGAAGGTGAAAATGCGTTTCAAAATTTAGAAATTTTATGCAACTTTATTTAAACATTTACACAATATTTCATTCGTTTTCAAACAACATGTTATGCCTTTTTCACAAATGAATACCACATATCCTCTGCGCATTCGGCGTGACCTTGAAAAACTAATGTTTTCAAGAATTTTTCTTCAACAGTATTAAAAAATGTTACCTTTCGCACAAATTATGACTAATTAGCAATAAATACGATTAATCTTACACGAATAAGCACGTTCCATTAGTCCATAAGTGTAGATATAAAAATTTTTATTCCTGCGTAATTAGATCTGCAACTCGCACAACACTGAACTCTCACTATTTTTGAAAAAAATGCCGTTAGGGCATTGTTAATGCCCTGAGTTAGAAACTGTGAAAAAAAAATTTCGACAAATGATTCGTGATTCGCTTCATAATATGAGTTTTAACTTTTTGATTTAAAAACGCGTGACACAATCAGCTCGACAGGTGTCATTTTACAACAATAAATACGTTTGACCGGTCTAAAATTGTAAATTGATGAATTTTGAGATTTCGATGGCTCGTTCTCCAACTCGAATAAGACTACTTTTTGACTGTTATGAAAAACTAATTGCGTCAGATTGTTATTCACGTTCGTTGACACTTTCATGGTAATCCTCATATTTTCTGCCCAAATTTTCAAAAAATTTTAACAAAAATTCAACATGATTGAGTTGAAATTATAAGATAAAACTTATTACCGAATGGAACTCTAAACTACTGCGTACTTGTTGCATAGTTTGTAATGAATTGAGCTTGACAGACGACATTTCACAAAAATGACCAGTTTGACTATAGTCTAAAATAGTAAAATATTGAATTTTTACTTTTTCATCATCCATTGAGAAGCTCGAATACGACTAATTCTATACTAATTTGGACAACCAATAGTGTCAAATTGTTACGAATATTTGTTTTTCATTTTACGTAATTTCTCAAAATTCCTCACTGAAACTATACACGATTTAGTTTAAAATGAGGAATTTAACTTATTTTTGTGTAAAACTATAAACTACTGTGTACATGTTGCAAAGGTTGTAACGAAATGTGCTCTAAAAGAGACATTTTACAAGAATGTGAACGTTTGACTACTCTAAATAAGTAAAATAATGCAATTGCAGTATTTGATGACTCGTTCTCGAGTTCGAATGAGACTAATTTGTTACTAATTTAAGTACCTAACTGTTGCAGAGTGTTATCAACATTCTTCTTTAATGGGTTGAGATGTTTCGGTTACTTTAGGCGTGTGTTTGAAAATTCTATATAAATTTTATGCCAAATTTTACTTGTTTTAGTTGACAATACAAGATTTTGCTTTTTTAGAGTAAAACTATAGAGTACTGTGAAATTTGTTGCATAAAGTGTAACGAACAAAACTCATGAGTTTCTGTTTAGAAAAAAAGCACGTTTGACAAGTCTGAAAAAGTAAAAATATGAATTTTCACTATTTCAGGACTCGTTCTCGAGCTTGGACAAAACAAATTCTTTACCACATATGAAAAACTAACTGTGTCAGAATGTTATCAACATTCGTTTCCAGTAGCTCAAGATGTTTCGAGTATTCTAGACGTCTCTTTAAAAATTATTGAAAAGTTTTATGCTGCGTTTCACATTTTTTACTTGAGAATATGAAATTGTGCTTTTTTTGAGTGAAACAATGTACTATACTTCTGTGTACTTGTTACATCGTGTGGAACGAAATGAGCTAAATACAGGTAGGTGTCAGTCTACAAGAATTGGCACGTTTTACCAGTCTGAAACAGTAAAAAAACGAATTTTCACTATGACATGACTCGTTCTCGAGCTCGGATGAGACAAATTTTTTACTAATTCCAATACCTAATTGATTCAGAGTTTTATCAACATTCTTCTTCAATGGTTTAAGATACTCCAAGTGCTTTAGGCGTCTGTTAGAAAATTTTCTAAACATTTTGTGCCAAATTTTTCATTTCTCTGTTGAGAATCTAAGAGTCAGCTTTCTTTGAGTAAACCTTTGAATTACTGTGTATTTGTTGCATAGTGTGTAACAAATCGAGCTTGTAGGTGTCATTCTACAAGAAGTACCACGTTTGACAACTCTGCAACAATTAAAAAACAAATTTTTTCTTTCTCATGACTCGTTCTCGAGTTTAGAGAAGACCAATTTTACACTATTTTTAATATCTAATTGTGTCAGAGTGTTCTAGAAATTTAATTTCGAAAGCTTGAAATCTTTTGAGTACTGTATATGTCACTTTGAAAATTTTTCAAAAATGTGTATCGAAATTTCATGTAATCTTTAAGAAATTTCAAATGTCTCTCTGGAAATTCTGAAAAATTTTCACTGAAATTAGAGGTTTCTCTAAAAAATTTTTAAATATATTAATTGAAATTATACATGATTCAAATGAGAATGTAAGATTCAGCTTTCTTCGAGTAAAACTATAAATTGCTGTGTACTAAATGTATCGTTTGTAACGAATTTAGCTCGTTACGTGCTGTTCTTAAACAAATAGCAACTTTGACCAGTCTAAAATAGTAAAAAAATTAATACCATTTTATGACTCGTTCTCGAGCTGGTATGAGATTGATTTTCGACTTATTCGAAAAACTAATTGTGTCAGAGTGTTGTTAGCAATGTTTTTTTATTTCTTGTGACGTCTCGAGTACTTGAAACGTCGTCGCTAAATCTTTTGAAATTTCAGGCCAAATTTTACATTTTATACTCAAATATATGAGACTCGGCTTGTTTAGAATAAAACTTTGAGCTACTATGGAGTTGTTGCATACATTTGTAACGAAGTGAGCTCGAAGGGTGTAATTTCACAAGAAATATAACGTTCCACTCGTCTGAAATAGTTGAAAAATCAATTTTGCCTATTTCATGACTCGTTGTCGAGCTCGAATCAGATCATTTCTTTACTTATTTGAATACTTGATTGTATCCGAGTGTTCTCAAAGTCTATTCTCGAAAGCTTGAGATGACTCGAATAGTTTAAATGTCCCTTTGAAAAGTATTCAAAAATCTTAGTCCACATTTTACATGTTTTACTTGAAAATGTAAAATTTAGTTATATTTGAGTAAAACTATCAACTACTGTGTACTACTTGCATGATGCATGACAAATTAGCTTGACGAGTGCCATTACGAGTAGATAATAATTAGCAAGTTTGACTCATCTGGAATGATCAATAAATAAGTTTTCACTATTTCATGACTCGTTCTTGAGCTCGGATAAGACTATTTCTCTAGTTATTTTAAAAGCTGATTGTGTCTTAGTGTTTTCAAGACTTGTTTCCGAAGGCTTCAGATGTCTCGAGTACTTTAGACGTCTCTGTACAAGATGTTTAGAAATCACATGCGAAAATTTGGACGTTTCAGTTGAGAATGTGAGATTCAGCTTTTTAAAAATAAAACTATAAACTGCTATGCACTTGTTGCATAATGTGTAACAAATTCAACTCGACACCTGTCATTCCATTGGAATTATCACGTTTGACTCGTCTGCAATAATATAAAAATCAATTTTCACTATTCCATGACTCGTTCTCGAGATCGGATAAGACTAATATATCACTAATTGTAAAAACTAATCAAGTCAGAGTTTTTTAAACATTTGCTGCTAATTGCTTGTGATGACTAGAGTACTTGAAACGTCCCTTTGAACATTTTTCCAAAATTTTATCCTAAATTTTACATTTTCCACTCGCGAATACGGGAAGAGGTTTTTTTTTTGTGTACAACTATAAACTACTGCGTACTTGTCGCATAGTTTGTGACAAATAGAGCTTACAGGTGCTATTAAAAAAAATCAGCACGTTCCATTTATCTGAAATAGTAAAAAAATGAATTTTCACTATTTCATGACTCGTTCTCGAGCTCGGATAAGACTGATTCTACACTATATCGAAAAAGTAATGGTGTCAGAGCGTTCTCAACATGATATTTTAGAGGAAAAAGATGTTTTGAGTGTTGTAGATGTCTCTTCGAAAATTGTTCGAAAATTGTGTGCCAAAGTTTACATTTTTCATTTGAAAATATGAGAGTCTGCTTTTTTCAGCTAAAGTATGAAATGCTGTGTGCTTGTTACATAATGTGTAGCAAAGTTAGCTAAATAGATGCCATTTTGAAAGAAATAGCACGTTTGACCAATCTAAAATGGTGAAAAACTGAATTTTCAATATTTTGTGACTCGTTCTCGAGCTCGAATGAGACCAAGTTGTTACTAATTCAAAAAGCCTAATTGTGTCAAGGTGTTTTCAACATTTTTTCTGATAAGTCGTGATGTTTTAGGTACTCCAGACGTCTTTTTGAAAATTCTTTTAAAAAACTATGCTAATTATTACATTTTATAAGTTGGGAATATAAGATTTTCCCCTTTTTAGAATAAAATTTTAAACTACGGTGTACTTGTTGCATAATGTGTAACGGATTTAAGTAGAAACGTGCCACTCGACAAGAAATAGCACATTTGACCAGCCTGAAATAATGAAAAAATTAATTTTT
>JAUMHM010086952.1:0-10647 GCA_032362435.1 Melikaiella ostensackeni
ATTTAATGTTTATAAGAAAAGTGGGATTGAAATTTTAGTCTTACTTTTTTTCTCTTTTTTCAATTCCTATGTCCTACTTTGTCCCTGATTTTAAAGTCCGGTTATCCTACATTCTGAAAATCAGCTCTGGTCACCCTAAATTTATGTAATTTGCATTATTTAAAAAAAAATTAATTCAAGAATACTCATATTAAAAAAATTTAATTCTAAAAATTTAATTCTTTAATTTTGAACTTGTATAAGTTTAATATCACGTAATATTTGAACGCTCCCTAAAAACTAAAAAATTTCAATTTGCCTCAAGAATTAAAAGTTACAAATGCCCTTTTCTTAAAACTTCATTCTGATTCTCTTTTTCAATTTCAGATCTGAACTCTTCAAAGATGGCTTTCCCAAACGCTTGTTTTGTCTGCGAACGTTCCGGACCCTTAAAAAGGTGCGGAAATTGTAACTTGATATCCTACTGCGGAAAAGAGCATCAAAAAGAAGATTGGCGCATACACAAGCCTGTCTGCAAAGTAGTGTCAGCGATTTTAAAACAAAAAAAATTATCCCACATCTACGAAGAACTGCGTGGGTCCGACTTACGCACCTGGATCCAAAAAAGAGGTCACATAATGAATGAAATTCAATTACATCTGGGTCGATTCTTAAACGAATACGAAAAAACTCTATTTAAATATCCAAGGGCTTGTTACGTTTGTCACAACACCAGGCAGGAATTATTAACAAGTTGTCCAAATTGCGTCTGCACCAGTTTCTGCAAAGACCACCAGAACAGTCCTCTTCATAAAAAAGACTGTGCTCAATTAAAGTACGCCCACGAATTAGAAGCAAAAAAAATAAAGGAAAAGGCGTATGGAGAGTTGGTAGGATTTCCAGAGAGTATCAAACTAATCGCAGATGGGACTCGAGTCCATGATTCTTCAGACCAAAAATTACCAACTTCCATGCAAGAATTTTTGGACCATCACACTGAACCTTTCATCAAAATATCCAAACTCTCAATGATTTACGCCACAGATTTTTTAAGCATTCCATTGACGTTGTTCAACGTTTTGCAAAAGTTGAATTTCCTTTCTTCTGAATTAACTTTTCACGCTTTTATTAGGAAGGATGCTGAGATGGAAAGTTGCTGGGAGGTTCTTTTTCATTTAATGCCGAATTTAAAAGTCCTGAAGGTTTTGTTTATCGATCAAGTTGAAAGTCGAAAGCTGGAGAGAAAACTCTGTGCTAAATGTCGTTTTCAGGGGAAGAAATTGTTGGTGGAGTCTGTTGGAATTAAGGATGATAAGAATCGAGCTGTACACGAGAAGCCAGACATATTTGCGTTACTGAATATTGAGCGGCCGGAGCGTGACGATGAATTATGGAACGTGTTCCTTAAAAATTGGAGACAAATCAATTGTCATTTGGTGTTTACGACTGTTAATGAAAGAAAAGGAAAGTTTGTGAGCGACAGTTTGAAAAAGAGTTTCTGGGGCTCTGGGATTTTTTATGAAGGGCAGAACGAATTCGCTTCTTTGCATCCCCTGATGGAGTGGTCGGATGGAGGTACTAGAAAAAATAATGATTATCTGATCATCACCAAAACCTAAAATAATTGGCATATGGAAAATATCAACGACGAAAAATTATTTTATTTCGTTTTAGATTACACAACAGATTATAAGTCTGTGTGTTAAAAGTGTTTCAAAAAAATGAATAAACGACTCAAAAAAATTAGTTTACATTTTTATCAGACTTTGTAGTACTCTATGGAACTAAAAAAAGTATTAAAGTATATTTCTGAAGAGAAAAGTATCCTTGACAAAAAAAATATTTAAAATGTAGTCTTTTGAAATCAGTCAAAAACTAGTTTTTTAAACAAAGAAATAGTGTAAAAATACTTTAAACTAAGGATCCTCTAGAAAAGGATGCGCTAAACCGCTAGCCGACTGCGGATTGGTCGAGCGGAGTTTGTGCGATAAATCCGGTTAGGTGCGGGGTAGTGGGAGTCGACTGAACACAGGTGTAGCGCCAGCGCACGGTGTAAACAAGAGCACGCTCACATAGTATGACGTCACTTCCTATCCCACTTTCACGGTGGAGGGGGAACATTGGCGCATCCTTCCCTAGAGGATCCTTACTTTAAATTAAAAAAAACGTATTTAAAAGGAATTTCTTTCATACTTTTCTGTATGAAAGACTGCATGTAACAAGGATGTGATCAGAGTTGGAATTTTTTTCTTTAATAGCATAAATTTGCTACTGGGAGTCCATTGGATGTATATTAATTTACCAAAACGTTATTTGCCAATAGCGAACCATTTTTGAAACAATCGACTTTTTTCAAAATTCTTTAATGGACTGAAATGTTTATTTATTGAATTATAATGTAAAATTATGTGAATGTAATATTTTTATACCAGAATATACGAATTTTCAACCAAATACATGAATTTGCAAACAAATAGTTGAATTCGAATAAAAAAGGCGAATTTTTAACCAAAAAGGATGTTTTTTTAAGAAAATTGTTGAATTTTCAACAAAACAATTTAAATCTCAACCAAATAAGATTTCTAACCAAAAGAGATTAATTTTTCAACCAAAAAAAAAAATCAAACTAAAATGATGAATCTTGAACAAACAAAAAATTAATTGTTAACTATTGAAGATTCAAGAAAAAATGGCCACCGGTTTTCGAAAAAATCAACTTTTTACAATTTTGTGTTTATATGGACTGAAATGTTTATTTATTAAATTCTCACGTAAAATGATGTTAATATAAAATTCTTGACAATTGTTTTTAACATAAAATTAGTTTTTTTACTACTACTATTATTTTATTATTTTATATTTCATCATATTCATCAATAATCAATTTTATTTTTATTAAATTTTATTTTTAAATAATTTATTTAATCTACTATTTAATTTAATGTTTAATCTCTTTATTTTTTTATTATTTTATTACTTTTATTATCCAAAATTAAAGAAGATTAAAAATTCAATTTAAACAGTTGATTTTTTTATTGAAAACAAGTGTTAAAAAATGTTATAGCAACAAATGTTTTAGCAAATTAATAGTCATCCAATAGAATCTCAGTAAAAATTTTATAAGATTAAAAAAAAATCCCAACTCTGACAAAAAAAAAAGAAATCGATTGTACTATTCTGATTCATCTTATTTTTAGGTAGAGTAATTTCCTTAGGCATACCTTTATTTAATTTTTTTGTTTATTTTTTAACAAATGAATTTTGTTTGTACGATCAATTTTTTATATCACTTCACTGAAAAAATAGCAAAAAAGTAGCCTTGCCTAAAAAAGCATCAAAAAAGTAAAAAAGTATGGAACTTCGAAGCCTGTTTGATGGAGCCTGTTTAATTTCAGTAAACTTCTATATTTCAAATATGCGTAATAAAAGGTAAAACCTTTTCATTTGGAAAGGCAACAAATATTTGGAATTTGAGACTCAAAATATAGACAAGAGAGGACGAAGTCGATTGGTATTGTAATATTGTTAAGAAAACATTTTTTGATTTTCGAATAAAATTCCAATAAAAAGGTGCTCTAAGCCTTCATAGATAATTTAAAAAATTACAAAATAATGTATAGAGGTGAACAAATAGGCTAAATTACGAAAGCAATAAGATAAATTGTTTATTCTTATTATACTCACAAAAATGTGAAAGGATCATTAAAAGCAGCTTAATGACTCACCTGAAATAAAAAAGAAGATATGATATTGATTAACGTAAATATAAAAATATATGAAATTGCTTCTTAAAAATTAAATTGAAATTTCCAAAAGGAAATTTACTGAATTCTTGAAAAAATTATTTCTAACAAGAATGATTCCCAGATGTCCACTTCCGAGTTCCTTAGTTCTCAGATATGTTTGAGAGCAACAAAAAATAAGATATAAGGGGTTTTTTAATTTGGCCCATTTTCATATTTAGAGGGAGAAACTACCCCTCAAAGTATTTTGTTGAAAACACGAAAATTCGTAATTTGAATAATATTCTTCAATTGTAGCGTACAAAAGATTTATATATATATATATATATATATATATATTTAATATATATCACAAATTGTTGTAGGAACAAAAAACCATGTAACATAAATTCATTTAATCATAAAAATATGTACCAGCATGGAAATCATTTTCATTTATTTATAATTTGTCGAGTTTATGAAGCTCTGACCACTCGTCCCCCTTATTAGGGGAAAAACTACCCCTAAATTGTAAAATACATATATGTCAAAGATAAAACTTGTAACAAAAATTGTGTTTAATTTTAAAAAAAGGTTGAACAAAAATTATGTTACATATAATAATAGAATAGTGGTTTGAAAAGGAACCAACAGCACTGAGAGGTGATAAGGTGTAAGGTTGTTTTCATGACTGAAAGAAAAATTGATAATAATCCGGGAAAATAAAACATTGGTCAGGGAAAAGTCAGGGAATTTCGAAATTGGGATTTTGTAGCAACCCTGATTTTCGAAACAAAGATTTCTATCCGCCCGATTATTAAAATATGCATCATTACAAGAACTTTTCAGGGCTCCTAATTTCAGGTTACCCAAGAATCCGGAAATCAGTTCCTTTAAGATGTCTTTCTTCCCTAATGACTGTTACACCTGTTGAGGAACAAACAACCTAAAAAGATGCAGTCGTTGCAAAATGCTCTCCTACTGTGCACCAGTTTACTAATAAAAAAGATTGGCCAAAGCACAAAGAACTCTGCACAATATACTCTACCAATGTAAATGAGAAACGAATTTCGCACTTCCATGAAATCCTCCGAGGAGTCGATTCTTCAACATAGAAGAAAGGCAGATTAGAGACAATTTCCGAAATAGAAAGAACACTAGGTCGATCTCTTGTTTCAAGCGAAGGAGAAATGTTCAAATTTCCAAGATCCTGTGTCGTCTGTCATGAATCTTCGCCAGTTTTTGCAATCAACACCCAAACAGTGTTCTTCAAGGCAGAGACTGTGCCGTAATGAATTATATCAAAGCGCCTGAAGCACTCCTGACGAACTACGAACAAGAAGATATAAACAGAGCCATTCGGAATATCGCAGCTGGAACTCGAAAGCCTGGTTCCTCAACGCTTCCGAATTCCATAGAGGAATATTTTGAGGATTTTATTCGATCTTCAGTCAGAAAGAAAATTTTCAAACCTGTGGAAATCCACACCCCTCAATTTTCAAGTTTGTTATTGACGATTTTTAACGCCTTGAATAAATTGAATCTAATGTTTAGCTCCGAAATAATTCTTCACGTGGCTGGATTAAAAGTGCCTCCTAAAACTTTAAATCTTGGCACAGTATTCTGCATGTATTGCCGGATTTGTGGATCCTGATGAACCTATTTGTCGAGAATGCAGAAACTCGAAGGATGGAGACTGAACTTCGCGAGAAATGTTCTTAAAAAAATAGAAAACTGATTATAGAAACTTGTAAAGGTCCTTATAGTAGGTATATGACAGAAGGATTGTGAAGAGCCGAATTTGAGTGCTCAGTCGGTAGAGGAAGATAGAGAGTATCGTAAAAACTGGGAAAGTTCTGTGTTTCTCTGGAGCAAAATGCCTTTTTCGACGGTTGTAATAACTAATAAAGAAAGTGAGGCTTGAATTTAAGGAAAAGTTTAGACTCTTCTTCTGGATCTTTTGACATATGTTATGATGGGATGAATGAATTTAAACCTTTGTGGAAAATCAGAAATGTAGAGGATAGAACTGTCTTTTCAGCAAATCAGTTTATGGTGATTTTCATACCAGAAGGGTGTGAAAAGGAATTAAAAAGTGAGAAGAAAGATTTGAAAGTTGAGAAAATTGATCAAAATGATTTAGAATTTAAGGAAGGTGAATTAAAGATTGAGAATAAGGAATCTAAGACTGCTGTTAAGAATTTGGGTTTTAAGAAAGAGAGTTCAGTTAGTGAAAATTTGTTGAAGGAAGAAACAGACTTTTGAAGGAGAATATACTTTTGAAAAAGGAGATTAGGAGATTGAATAGTGAGAATGTAGAACTTGAGGAAGAAAGTAAGAAACTCTGTGGAGAAAATTGACAGATTAAAGCTTTTTGAAATGATGTGGAATAAATATAAACTGGCCATTCGGCGATGAAAGAGAATAGTTTTGCTTCGAAAAATAATTGTGCGTTATTTGGAAATTGGAAACTATTTTTGATAGGTTTTATCGATAAGGACCTCCGACGTCGAACGAAAAACATTTTTTAATAATTTTTTTTTTTTTTAAATGTTGGTTAAAGTATGCTTATATCCATATATTTAAGCAATATAGAAAAATTATAAAATGAAAAAAAATTCTTATAATAAGAATTACAGCAAATATATTGCGTCTTAAAAATTTCAGGGTGCACTTTTTATAATAGCGACATTGTTTTTTTTAGTGCATTCTTAGGTTTAGATTAGTTTAGAATAATTAAGATTTTTGGCGTTTTTGGTTTTAAAAAAGGAAACTTTTATTATAAAATTAAAATTGATTATACTTTAGAAAATTAAAACCTTTAGATATTGAATTATTATTTACTAATTCTTATTAAATAGCAATACTTTTCTCAGAATTCACATTATTTAGATTTTATTGAAGACTTAAAAAATATTAATCTCGGAACTCCTCAAGAGATGGAATATGTTCCGCTACAAAAATAAAATGAAATAAAGAAGCCAAAGTATCCTGACTAGTGTTCTAAAAAGTTTAAGGGTTTAAAGAAATTCTCACGAGCATGAGAATATGCTCACGAATAAGCTCGACCTTTATGTGCTTTGAAAATTTAATGAGCATTTTGAATTACGATTTAAAAAATCGTATCTTCTAATTTGATTAACTTTCAAAGCAAAAACATGTTCCTGTTTACATTCTATTTCATATGGTAATCGTCTAAATAGCCAAATTTATTTTAAAATATTCAAATAATAATTACATTATTTAAATTTCGCGGAAAAATGTATCGCCTTAAATTAGATGAATTTTTAGACAAAAAGTTGAATTTTCAACCAAAAACATGAATTTCAATTAAAAAAAAAAATTTCCTCCAAAAAAGACGAATTTTCAAGAAAAATGAGGAATCTTCAACCAAAAAATTTATTTTCAACAAACTAGTTCAACTTTTAACCGATTTGGATCGAAAGAAATTGAGAACTTTTTTCAGATTGGCTCGGATTGGTTTGGATACAGATTTCGGAATACATAATTTGGAATGAATTCGTGTCCGAAACTATCGCTAGGGTAATCCTGACTATATTTATTTAATAAAGATAAGATTAGTATTAAATTAATAATTTCAATGTTGATTCTTTCTAGATTAATTTGATACGAATTAACATATTTTTGTTTACATTCGAATTTTCATATTGCGGTTTGACATTTTCTGCTTTTTCGTTGTTCGTGAGATGAATTTAAAAATTATAAGTTTTCATTTGGTTGACTGCATATATTTCTTCTGTTTGACAAGTTAGTACACAGCGATCAGCGGCAACTTCAGAAACTTCAGGTTGAAAAAAAGCCGAAGTTTCTAGCCAATTGAGCCATAGAACGTCGTTATGTCCCGTCGGTAAAATCACTTTCTAGTAGACCATCAACGTTCACAATGTCATTTACCGGTTTTCTACAGTTTGCTACGTATATTACGTCATTTATGTAATTTTCTTACAAAACCTAGAGTGAAGCGTCACTTCCCAACCTTGTGAAATTTTTTTGCATCGGTGTTCAAGGCAACTAATGACTGGACTTTTAAATTATAATTTAAAAAATTTTTAATTTATGATCATGCTACCATGTATATGTGACCGTCCGTGAAGAAAGGGACCTATCGATAGTGTTTAACTTGCTCTTTCATAATAAAAGAAATTATTCTTTTATCTGCAAATTTCAAATTGTTATCAAACTGTAAAGTGAGCCCCTCTTACGGAGTCCTGTGGTGAACCGCCTCTTCAGTCACTCTTGTGAAATGTAGCTCGCGAGCTTTAGGTCCCTTTCTGCGCGGTCGGTCACATATGCAATTTCATATTCTAATATTCTATTCAGTTTTTTAAATTCCATATCTTAAATTAAAATCGTACAATCGTGTCATTTTTTACGATTCAACTTTAAACAGGGGCGTACTGTTAACCCTTAAGGGGCGCGGGGGTTTTATGTGCATCATTTGGAAACGCGTTAGGTTGGGGCACACTAGTTTAAAGGAGCGCTTTGATTTAGGGGCGCACCGGGCGATCGCCCGGTAGCTTTACGGGCCTGACTTCAAACCACTAAAATTGTTAACAGTATTTAATGCTTACTATTTAGAATTCTTTAATTTTTGACATTTTAATTTGCATTTTCAAATTTAAAAAAAGTTATTTTGTAAATTGTTCTGAAATTTGATATTGTTTAATTTTTGAACTTCGAACAAGCGGTTAACTACATACTAGCAATTTTTTATTTTTTATGAACACCTAAATTCAAAAGAATCCAAAAAATTTTTAAAAATTCAGAAGAATTGAAGGAAATTAAAGGAATTGAAGTGAGTTTAATAAAAATTCAATTGAATTTAGTAAAATTGAAGCGGTATAAGTGAATGTAGAAAAGTTTGAGTGAATTTAACCGAGCTTGATTGAAAATAATAATTAATTGAATTGAATCAGTTTCTGAGATTTTGCTTTTCAAATTGTTCAATTTCATCTGCTGCCCCCTAATATTTTATGCGCTTAAAATTAAATGAATAATCGTTCAGTTTTTAATGATTCCAATTCAGAATTCTGGAATAATTTTTACTTCATTGCATGTCTTGCAAACCATAATTTTCAACTTTGCATCCCGGCAGTCAACAATTTATTATTTCCAGGTACCAAGTAGCCATTTACAGAATTGCAACTTTCTCCCAAACGAGTGTGTTGTTTGCCATATTACAAGTCCTCTAAAAAGATGCAGTCAGTGCAACATGGTCACCTGCGGAGCAGCCCATCAATGAGAACATTGGGAAAAAGGCTATTTGTAAAGTCATCTCGAAAATCCTCAAGGAGAAAAAAATCACACACATCTATGAAAACTTTCGCAGCGTTGACTCAGAAGGATGGTTAAAAGCAAAAATAGAAGTCCTCATCGATGTCCAAACACGACTGTACAGAGATCTGCTTCGATTCAAAGAAATGTTCTTTTTTCCAAGAGCCTGTTTCGTCTGTCATGAATCTAGACAGGATTCTCTAATGAACTGACTTGGTTGTGCAAATGCGAGTTCACAAAGAACATTCCAGTAGTTCAATTCACGATATAGATTGTTCTCAAATTCAAGAAGGCCACAAAATCGACGTTAACCCTTTAATCATGACCAAACTAAGAATACAGAAACTGTCAAAATCAATTTTAAGAAAATACACCGATTACCAAAGATAAAAATCAAGAATTATCTACGACAATGCAACAATTTTTCGATTACATTAAACTCCCGAAAAAAATCTATTCTGAGATAATAGAAAGCGAAATAACAGAACTTTTTTATGGACCTGTGAATATTTTGAGAGCTTTACAGTAGTTTAATCAGCCGTTTCAATTTCAATCGATGTCAAAACTAGTGCTTCACGTACAAGACTTCGAAGATGAGCTCAAAGACGCAAAAATTTGAGAGATTCTCTTCCATCTGATACCGAGTTTAGAAAACCTCAGGATCATTTTTCTCGGTCACGAAGAGTCTGGGGAGCTGCATTGCAAGCTTTGCAATACATGTCGACAGAGCAAAAAGAAATTGTCGATTCAAGTTAGTCTTTTACATATTCAGTATGTTGAGTCTGACGATTGTGAGTAGCCTGGACTACCATTTCTGGCGAATAGTGAGCCTCCGAATGAATCTGAAGTGCAACAGAGGTTTTGGAAACAAATGTTGATAAACTGGAGCACTATCGATTGTCCATTGGTGATATCTACAACCTCTAAAGATGACGTCAAGAGCTTTCGCGAGAGTTTGCATGCTACCTTCAATGAGATTCTTTATTTTTATGATGGACGCAACGATTTTGCACCGAGACTACACAGGTTCTGGGAAACTGAGCGTATCTTTAGGTAATTTAACAATTTCATTTTTTTTTTTTTTTTAAATTTTCTAACTCGAGAGTACTTTTGAGAAAAAGTATTTTTTTCGAATTTAGAAAAGAAGGTTTAAAGAAAGATATATAATCGTTTAAAAATTGCTTAACCTTGCTTCTGTAACACATGTTCAGGTCTTGGATTCTACGAATTTCTCGACTTTCTGAAGGAAAATGCGATTAATAGACTATTTTCGACTTTTTCACTAGTTCACAGGTTTTAGTTTTAATCAGACTGTAACTTTCAGATTATATCACTTGAAATGAAAAACTTTAAAAAACACGTACCGTTTTAATTTGAAAGCGTTATTTAGGTTAAACATATTTAAATTGAGAAAATCACAAATTGCATAATTTATAGTATGGGAGCTTTATAAATAAGACAATAAAAAATTAATTGCTTTTAAAATTAAACGTTTGTATAATTTGTAACACGGCAATCCTATTATGGCCTTTATCTTCCTCAACCGGTCCGACAGAGTGGAGCCATCAGGGGGGATCAGGGCCGGATTTATGCATGGGCATTTATGGGCAACTGCCCAGGGCGGCAGATTTTTGGAGGAGTGGGGGGGCGG
>JAUMHM010086953.1:0-10647 GCA_032362435.1 Melikaiella ostensackeni
AAAGGCTGCAGGCTTGGACGGGGTGCAGAATGAAGCATGGCTGTTTGGTACACAAGCGGTTAGGGAGAGGTTGAAAGGAGTAGTGAAGAAAGTATGGGGGGGAGAGGGATTCCCGGGAGAGTGGAGGGAAGGTTTAATAGTGCCACTGTATAAGAAAGGGGATAGGGATAGTCAAGAAAATTATAGGGGGATTACACTGATGAATACGGCGTACAAAGTATACGCGATGGTATTGGCGGAAAGGCTTATTTATAAATAATTTATTTCAGTGCTTCAATATTATAAAGATCCATTTCATTACTTTCATAGCCATACTTAGAGCGGTATGCCTTGCTTTATGTTCTAGCTATAACCAAAAATTTTATTTTAATTATAGAAACTAAGAAATAAAATTTTGAGTTTGAATTTAAAAAAGTTAAGTCAATCATAACTAGATAATTCTATGAGTTAAAAAGAATGAAAGTTTTACTACACGCGGTAGCATATTCTAGTTTTGAACTGAATAATTTTGTAAGATGTGAAACGAAGAATGGCTCTTATAGTTCTCACGTACATTTACTAATTTCACAGAATTTCCCGCATAATTAAAATATTGTATTTTCAAATATCGTACATTTAAAGAGAAAAGGGTAAAAAGGGGAAATTTTTCGAGAATAGGACAAGAAAGGGGAATTTGAAAAAAGGAGAAATGCAGGGACATAGGAGAATACTTTTTCTAAAAAATTAATTTGTTGTCAAAAGAGAAAATTCAAAGGAAAGGATATTGCAATTAAATAAATTAAATCTATTAAATTCTTTTTAATTCTTTGGAATTCTTATGATTCATTTTAGTTTGCGGATTTGTATTTGAGGACATGTTCCCGACGGGACATTTAACTATACTTTAATTTCTCACTTCTAAACAAAGGTAAATATACATTTTGAATCCCAGTTAAATACTACTGTGATATAATTTACTTGTATTATTCACAGAAATATATCTTGAGTAACGGAGATGGGTACATATATATATATATATGTACATGAAAATTGCTAGTGGTTACCCCCCCCCCCCCACAACCACCAATTTTTAATGTTTAGTTTATCAATCAAATTTTTATTCAATTTGAATTTCGCATTTTTTTAATTTCCTATTTAATATAATTATTATTTTAATATATTATATATTTACCTCTGTTTAATATAATACTTCAATTTTATTATAGTTCAATATTTAATTTGAAAAACCTGTCGTTCGTTCTTATAATATATTGCAGATTCTTCTAATACAGAATAAATCTTATTCAAGATTCATCGTTTAAAAATAAGTAATACTTAAAACTTTCATCTCGATTAAAATGAGACTACTACCAGGCTACTACATTCAATAAAAATACACCTGTAGAATTGAACCCAATCTGGAAGTCATATATACAAATTGATCGGCAGATTTACATTTAGATAAATATAATATTTTTTGCGATAAAGGGAGTGCCCTTTATTGCAAAAAGTATTAATTGGAAAAGAAATCTAAAGAAAAAAACGAATAAAGATCGATGTATATCTAAGAATATTTTTTTCAGTTTTTCCTTCTTTCACTCTATAAAATGACTTCGATTTTATCGAAAAGGAAGTATTAAAATTTAAAAATGAAGAAAAATAAATTTATTTTAAAGCCATTTTTGCTCATTAGAATTATAATAATTATATAAAATAACCGCTAAACATTTTTTTCTCGGAATATATAATAAATATAGCATTTCATCTGCGGTAGGAAGAGTAAATAACCCCGATAATTAATAAACTTAAAAAATTTATACATGGTAACGAAAAATACATAAATTTTGAAAAGGTCCAAAAATACACAATTTTTGTAGTGTACAGATAAATATAGAGTAATTCAAAGGTAATTTTTAAACGTTATTTAACTTTAACTGGAAAAGATGCAAGCAAGACAACTGCTGTGATGCGGGACAAAATACGTTAATAAAATAATGAAAAACTTATACTTTACAATTGCATTAAATGTGAATTTCTATTGAACCTTTTCAGATAAAAATTACAGCTAAGTTGTAATAAAATTATGCGAGAAAATATGACAGAATTTCAATAATCAAACACAACAGTAATTAAATAAGAAATGTAAATTGTCAATTGAACTAAATGAGAAAATATTTTAGGATTTTAAAACATATGTAGCAGAAGTCGATACCAAAGTATTCAAATTCTGAATTTACTCAATATAAATTGACACAGGCTTATAAAAATAAATTTCAATTCACTATTCTTGCATTACTTATGTTTTGGCTTTCAAGCTGTCAGAAGTCAGAACGCTCCTGTTTTACTAATGGCTTAAGGGGCTAGACTAGTTTCCCACTTTTAAAAAAATCAATTTTTTTGTTGCATTTTTGATAGTTTAACATTTAAAGAATGATATCCCAAAATATTAGAGTCGGATCTCAAATATTATCGAGATGGCAGGCTGCTGAAGCGAAGCCACTGGGCAACCAGGTAGTCGACCCTCGCTGGCGGGTCGGGGCTCCGGCTACCTGGGCTCGATTCAGGCTCTCACACGTTTGAAGCGACTTTTTGAGCAAGAAGAAGGTAAATTGTATGGGCCTGGAATAGCGGACTAGCTGTAAGTATGATAAATTCACTTTTGTAAGATAAAAATCAGTAAACTTTAAACGCGCTCTTCTCAAAACTGCATTTTTTAAAATGGCTGCAGCATTAACTCGCGAAGAAATCAAAGAATCGATTCGGAATTTTTAGGGTATACTGAGCACATATTTTCCCATACCATGAGCTAGGATGTCTTTGATCCGTTGAAAAATGCAAATTTGCAATGCAAAAAATGGACGTTTTTTTTTTGCAAAATTCGAAACTTTTTTTCAAAACGCCGCCAATTTGGCAATTTTCAATATTTTAAAAAAATCGTAGTTCATGGTATGCAGAATGTTATCTGGTTTAATGCCTTTTTTGTTTTTTTCGATGTGAGGCACTCTAATGTCACTTACAAATGCAGCCGTTTTGCTACTTTTTTTTATGGACCTCCAAGAAATGGCTTATATCTCGGTTATAACACCATATTTCAATGTGAAAAAATTTGTAGAATTATATTATATGATGTTAAATACAATCAAAAAAATCCCATAACATTTAGTCGTATACTTTTTTTTTCAACCCAGAAAATCGACCCCATTTTCAGTACTAAAAACTAGTCTAGCCCCTTAAGAAAATCAGGACAAAGGATCATACGAGTAGTACGATGAGAGGGCATGTGACGGATCGCGGTATTCATTTTATAGTCTATGGCGAACGAAATTGATTAGACCTAGGCTGGACATATAAGAACCTACCTTATCATAAAGTAGTTAGGAAATAGGCGAAAAAAATTCAAATATGGGACAAAATTACATTTCAAATATTTTTGAACGAGAAGGAAATCACTCATTAGGGATTTAAGGATAGATGACGCAATAATTTCAAGGGCGTGGGAAAGAAGCCTAAAGGCTGACTCAGCGCTGTCATCTATAGTTGAAATATGTATATATGCGTATATATAAGGGATCTCTAGGCGGAATTGCTACGTGGTCTCGAAAGCGTGGGAATGCGACTCCGGGGCAATTAAAATTGGATGTCTGTAAAATGTCTCTATTAATTGAACGGATGACGTCATTTCCTGTGACCTTTTAGCACGTGGCAATCTTGACTGTCAACGGCAGAGAACTGAGACCGTATTTCTACGAATTCACGATCATAAATTATGACCAAGAGATGGCAGTTAACTGTGACCTTTTTAGCACGTGACAATCTTGACTGTCAAAGGAGGAGAACTGAGACCGTATTTCTACGAAGTTACGGTCATAAATTATGACCAAGAGATGACAGTTAACTTTGACCTTTTAGTACATAACATTCCTTGACTGTCAGAGGAGGAGAACTGAGACCAAACTCCTACAACTTTACGATCATAAATTATGACTAAGGGATGACAGTTTAATCTCAACCAGCTTCATCCGGAGTGCGTCTGGTGGGGTAAAAGGGCCTATAAAATCAGGGTAGAGGAAGAAGCAGGAGCAGATTCATTCGGAATTCTAATTCGCGTTTGTCGCCGGTCCTTTGCGGATAAGTACTTACGAGGATTGTAAATCGGATTTTGAACATTTTTCTAATATTAAAGCATTTCATTTGTGAGAGTGCGTGACCTAAAACTCATTTAACTGAACTTCTAAAGTGAATAAACAAAGTTTATTATTTTATCGAAAATTTGTTGGTACTCAATTTTGTGAATAGGACCTAAACCAAGTTTCAGGACAGCGATTCATCGCTCTTTGGCAGCAGCGAACCGCCTTAAAATAGACTTTTTTTAATCTAGTTTTTCTTTCATTTAATACAAATTAAATATAAAATTTAGAATTGCATAAAATAAACTCAAATTTGGCGGAATCGAGGAAGTCAAGGAGGATTAACACCAGAGGGCGAGGACTAGCCCAGGACGTAACAATGACGTCAGGATTTGATGAAATTGTTTAAGAAATCAACCCTCTCATAAATTCTTCTTTAAGGGTTCTGAGTGTAGAAAGGACAACAAAAAAAGGAACTCACTCAGACTCGTGCGGTCCCTTCATTAGCTATGTTCTTTTACATATTTGCCTCCAAAAATATCGGTACGCTTCCCTCCAACATGGCGATCACGGTTGAGCTGGAATGCTGCGATTGGCGGACGACTAGGATCCGGGTGAATGGGACACGCTCATTGGTTCGAATCAACGACAGCCACGAGCGAACCTGGATATTCTTCGCGCGTGACATGTCACACTCGCTACATGGACGGTCACCTATGCGACCGTGTCAGTGCTTCGCGACGGTAAGTGAATTTTATTTTTCATGTCTTTTTCGATTTTTTTCAAGTACTTATCGAGAAAATATAGTTTACCCACCCTGTAAAAAAAAGTTAGTGGAATTCTTAATTGTGCTAAGATGAAAATTATTCGATCTGCGTGCGACGGTCTATTTTGAGGCTACATTCGTGTTACGTCCGGTCGCGGCATTCCTCTTTTCCTTTTTAAAAAAAAAAAATTATCGTGAGGAAAAAAGAATGAGAGGAAGAGAATTTTTTGGGTGAAAGCTATCACAGGGTTCACATCCAGCCCCTTGACCATGCCGTCGGGGGGCCTATTGTTTCGGCCGAGTCGAGCAATGGCGGTATAACCTTCTTCAACAAGGCAAGGTTTGTAATGCGAACCCACTGAAGTATATACATCATCGCCATATATTAGGAAGAGAGAGAGAGACACTGGGAAAATGAAGAAAAAGGAAAGACAGTGCAGGACTACATAATTATTATGGAAACGGGAATTAAAATTCATGCAAAAGGGGCAGGGTGTGAAAGAACGTTCCTCTCCCCTTTTTCAGCTTATAAAATAACTAACTATATGATATAATATATAATATCTATGTTTGTGGCCGCCCATCTCACGGTTGTGAGGCGTGGCCATGGGTGTGATTTACCGCGGTTCTACTGGGAGCCGGTATCATTGACACCGATGATAAAGTCGACTCGATAAAGGCGAGGACAGAATTCATTGATGAATTCTGAGATTGTAGAACTCATATGATCATGGTGTAAAAAAATTCACTACTATAAGGTGTTTCTCAAATATTGATCCAAAATGTTCTCGAGAATGATTGCTCATCTGAAGAAAAGTTCAAATATTAATATAAGGCTGCCTTTTATGTAGATCTTTTCGAGATCCCAAAATTTTCGGGTAAATGAACGTTTTCGAGAACGGAGAATTTTCGGGTACCGAACCTCTTCAAAAACCCTAAATTTTCGCTTTTCGCACGCTCTCAAAAATTTCAATCGGACTGATTCTACCCATTCAACCCCTCTTTCTCCTCTCTCTCTCCTGCTTCTTTCTTTCCAGTTCCCTCAACCGTTCCACCACCACCACTTTTCCTTTTTCATGGAAAATCTTTCCGAGTATCCTGCTTCCTTTCAATTTATTATCACAGGCTTCCAAACAATTTTTTAAAGTCCCCTCCCTCTCACTTAGCATGCATTTCGCTCCCTCTTTTCTCTCCAGTACTTGTTCCACTCATTTGTATGACCACATCTCACCCATTCCTTTGACCACCCATAGCTGTTTAATAGGGCGTATCGAAAAGAAAAGTTATTTAGGCGAAGTTCTAATAGCAATGAAAACTTTCCCTTGGGAGTCAAAACCACTCCCCTCAAGTTTCGTAGAAAAAATTTCTTTTGTCTCCACATCGTAGATATAGCTAAAAATCACAAAAAACGAAGCACTTCTTCAAATTTGAAAACAAAAAATTTTTGTTTTGGGAATTCATTTATCAATAAAAACTACTCAAAGCAGGTCAATCAATGCCTGTATAGCGATAATTCTAATCAAACATTTTTTACCCTCCCTAAGTGACTTTGAAGTTTCAAAAAATCGAAAAAAGTCGACTTTTTCGCTACTTTCTTAGAGTTATGGTGAGTTTCTCGACTATTTGACAATATAGTGTGTGATAAACGTTAATTCGAATGTATTCTCAATATGTTGCAACAATAATATATAAGCGGAATATCAGAGAAACTTGGGTATCTTTTAGATTCTTCTTTAGTTCGAATTTTTTCGCATTCGAAAATATAGTATCTCATGACATTCAAGTGTGTAGGGTATCATCGGTTACTTAACTCACTGTTTTTTCCAATGATTAGACATTCGCTTAACAAATCCATCTTTAAGAACACAAACCACTAACAAATTACAGATCACGTTTACTAAATTTAATGCGAAGAATAAATGCTGTACAAATTCTGATTTTCCAGCTCTCTTTTGACGTACTTGAAATTAGGCAGTCAGAACTGAACTGAATTCTTTTTTTGAAAAAGTGGGTAGGAAAAACAAAAAGTAAACATAAACCTGGTGAGCCGTGGTGCACTGGTAAAATGTAAACAAAACCTCGATGCACTCAAAAATTGCAGTACATAGGTTTTTTTTGATTCCTGGGATTAGCGAGCTGACCGTGAACACATCGAAATATCATCTAATATTAAAAAATTAAAAATTTTAGATTTTGCAAATTGTTGAAACTACAAATGACTTCGTTTCAAAAATTAAGCAGGATGACTAAATTGAAACTAATGTCAGAATTCCATTTAGAATATATTAAGAAATATATAATATACGTATGATGGTCACATGGTCGATGAAAGTGATATAATTCTAAGAAAATAGCGAAAAATTTGATCTCTGAGGATCTTTTCAATGATCAACGTCATTCTGGTCAGACAAAAATCTTTTAAATTAATTCCTCACTGTACAGTTATGAATCTAGGTACACTCGGAAATATTTCTACCTCATTTAGAAACCAAAAATTACTTTTTTTTCACATAAAGAGCAATATATCACATTTAAATAATTTCTTGCAATTCAAAGACAATAAAAATTACTTTATTGTCAACGTTCCATATACATTATTGTTGCAACATATAGCAAATACATTTGCATTAACGTATATCACACATTATATGGTCAAACAGTCGAGAAATTTAACGTAACTCTAAGAAAACATCGACAAAAATCGACTTCTTTTTATTTTCCGAAATATTAAAGTTACTTGAGGGAGTGAAGAATATTTTAATGGAAATATCGCTGAAACTCTCTGAACTATTTCCATCAATAATTTAAATCTAAAAAAAAATTTTTGGTTTTGAAATTTGAAGAAGTGTGTATATATCTATATCTACGATAGAAAGACAGAAGGAATTTTTTTTCAATGAAACTTTAGGGGAGCGTTTTTGACTTCCAAAAGAAAGTTTTCATTGCCATCAGAAATTCGTGCAATCAACTTTCTTTATCGATACCCCCTACTGTTTGAGCACATTTTTGTTATCCTCTCATCTTCTTTTTCTCTTTCCTAGGGCGATTTACGATGATTTTCTTAAGCCGGCAAAATTTCTCAAAGACAAAAAAAAAAGGTACGCAAAAGGAACTGTGAGAACTCTTAGAACAAAGGGGTGGTTCTCAAAAATCACAACGGCCAAACACTTCAAATTATGTTAGCAAAACGTTTATTCAGACAGATGGGAAAAGAAGACTGAATATACATAGAACATGTTTCCCCACAATTATGCGCGCCGCTGAACACCTCGGAAAGTAGAAATTTACACCAGAAGAGAACCGATTCAATGTTGACCACGTGGTCGGAAGCACGGAAAATCTCACAGGCGGCCACTTAAAACCGAACCTCAACACGAAATTCTACAACGCAAACCATGCCAAATTTCCGGAACTACACACTGACTTGACCTTCAACCGAATTAAATCAAGATATCAAATTGAAAGTCCGGAATTTTGGAATAGCAACCCGAGCGCTCAAAGGGGTCAAGCTCGACAATGGCTCAGACGGAATCATGAACGAAAATCGCAAAGTCCGACATTGCGTCGCTTGCCGAGGTAAAAAGAAATTGACCTATGACATCTGATCTTGAATTCACAACGGCAACAATACGTATTCGGATCAATCAATCTAACAATCTTTATTTAGGTGAGAAAAGATCAACAAAAGTGGCCAAATCAGACCGGCAATTTTACAAAATAAGTCACACATTAAAATGAAGAAAACTCTAGGAATCTACTATTTAATGACTTACACATTGAAACAAAAGAAAACTCTCTGAAAATCTACCAGTTAACGGTCACGTGTTCAATAGCACGAAAGACCGTACAGGTGCTGACTATTCCTAACAAAAAAAAACACACATCATTAGACCGAACTCTGTTTTACGCACTGACTCGACATTTAATCTTTCGAATTTAAGTAACCACAATCCTTATCGAACACTGAGCACTAGAGTAGAGGCCAAGCTCGGCAAAGGCGAAGGCAAAGTTACAATAAAGGGCCACGTGGCTAAATCCAAATCGCCATTGCGTCGCGTGCCGAAATTAAAAAAAGGAAAGTTACCTTAGACATCTGAGGCTCAATCACAATCGCCGTTCAAATTCAATACAATTCGCTAATGAATCGAAGCTTTTGCCCTCAATACAATCAAAATCCTGTCAACCCAATTCGCCAATGCTCCCGATTTGCAACTGGTTTTTGTCGCAGCGTGGTAAGGAAAAAAAAAAGATCTGTCACCTCTACAAGATCAAGAACGAAAATGAAGCCCTCGTTGCAACGTGCCACGAAGGTAGGTTCAAGGGGTGTTTGCATTATGGTGCGTTCGCAACTTCATGTTACCAAGTCAGTGCGTAAGCTAGTTAGTTACATGTGTTAGTTATATACCTAGTTACATTAGCTAGTTGCAGAACTATAGTAGTAAACTATAAGACGTGATGAAAAGCTCGGAACTGTAGACAATTTTGTTAACCATGTGAAGCAACAGACATAATTCATAAATACATTTCAAAATTCATAGATTATTACGTGAGATATCGAGACTTACGGAACGAAACGTGTGGCACTTTTTCTGGCAAAAGTGGTTGCCAAACCACTGGGTTTCGTCCTTAACAAACCCTATTCGTCCAAATATTAAATTCGGTGATTGACATGGGTAAATCGTAGAACTTGAAGTCGAATGGTAAATAACGTGAATGTCGTGACATCGCGCCCTGATAACATGGCGCACGGCAGAGTAGTTCCCCATCGGTTGGATTCGATGGTTCATGAGTCGTATGGTTAAGACGTGAATGTGGTGACGTCACGCCTGAATAACATGGCGCTCAGAGATCAGTAGAAGATGGCGGCATTATGTAAGGGCCTGTGCCATTCGTCGATCCACAAATCAAAATGCGTTCGTAATGACGGAACCACGGTAATCCTCGAATGCGGCCGTAAGGTTTCGAATATGCAAGCGTGGTCGATTCTCGCCCATCTATGATCCTTAATCAATGTCGTAGTTGTCGTTAACCTTAAAATCGCCGTGACAACGGCGATAACATGAAAACAAATATTTTACGGATATATAACCAACGTTTTACATCCTAAGGTGAATGCTCCTGAATCGAATTCATAACCAAAATTATTCACATAAATTTAAAAAGTGTCACAAATTCCCCATGCTCAAACGGAAACTAGGTTCTTTCTTCAAAATCTCGGCAAGCATGGGGCGTGATACCGATCACTCACGTCACCGCGAGACTCGATTTACCCCTCCACGATCACTCAGGCAATTTGAAATAAACATTTTAAATAAAATTATAAGCTACAACCACAATAATACCCAATTACTGCATATAAAGCCCAAGTGATGCACAAAGAGCGGCATTAAACTAAGGGGATCAACCGAGAGAGAAAATTTTTCCCAATTTTTGAGCCATGAAGTCCCAATCATGCTCAAGATTAATAAGAGGTAGTAGCTAAGCGGAAACAGGGAAGAAATTATAGCCTGGGATACAAATTCAGTTCAACTCGCCTCGAATCCGGTTTAGTGTTATCCGATTGCGGGGCAAGGTTGAATAGACCTTTTCTAACCAACGCAGATGCTCCTCGAAAGTCTTTGTGACTACAATAATGTCGTCCAGGTTATTATATATATATATATATATATATATATATATATATGTCGTACCAGGTTATAATTTTTTAACGCGTTAGGTCTCATCTCGGGAGTAATAATTTTATCGATTAGCCTTTGAAAGGTGGCTGGGGCCCCT
>JAUMHM010086954.1:0-10645 GCA_032362435.1 Melikaiella ostensackeni
GTAGCAGCGTTTTTAGAAGAATGTCCTTGTTTTTCAAATATCTAAGAAGTATGTTCTGAAACTGCGATGTACTAGCTAAAATTGTAGGTACTCAATAAATTTCCAGCATAAACCCTTTCTTGAAAATAAGAGCGTTAGAACTTCATCTTCATGTTTTCCTCAAAATAGAATAACGTTGCATTATCTTGTTCTAACATGATTAAAAGTATGTAAATAAAGCTTTGTTATCCATGAAATTGTAGTTCAGATCTTCATATTTATTTTTACCCATATTAGTTTCTACATGTAAAAAAGTTATTTTGTAATGTATAGTTGAAATCATTATTTTGTCGCGAGTAAAAATTCCGATTAATCGCCGAAGCCTCGTTTTCTAGAGAGCAATAAAATAATTTTAAATACTGTGACCATAATACATCATAAAAAGTGTTTGTATATTAAAGGATGTTACAAGCGAATTGTTTAACTAAATTGCGTTGTTTGTAACATTAGAAAGTGAATGCACTTGGTCATCTCCCAAGCCTTTTTTCCACGTTTCCAACATGATTTTAAGCAGTAGCAGCGTTTTTTATAAAAATGTCTTTGCTTTTCAAATTTTTAAGAGGTATGTTCTGAAACTGCAAGTTTTAGCTAAAATTGTAGGTACGTAATAAGTTCGCAGCATAAAACCTCTTTAACAATAAGAGTAATAGACCTTTCTCTCCATGTTTTCCTCAAAAAAGAATAACAATGCATTATCTTGCTTTAACATGATTGAAAGTATGTAAATGAAGCTTTATTATACATGAAATTGAAGTTCAGATATCTATATTCATTTCTCACCCATATTAGTTTCTACATGTAGAGAAGTATTTTTGTAATCTACAATTGAAATCATTATTTTGTCGCGAATAAAAATTCCGATTCATCACCGTAGTCTCGTTTTCTAGAGAATAACAAAATAATTTTAAATACTATGACCATAATACGTCATAAAAAGTGTTTGTATATTAAAGAATGTCACGATAAAATTGTGTCACCAAACTGCGTTGTTTGTAACATTAGAAAATGAATGCACTTGGTCTTCTCCAAAGCCTTTTTTTATGTCTCTAACATGATTTGTAGCAGTAGCAGCGTTTTTTTAATAAGAATGTCCTTGCTTTTCAAATTTTTAAGAGGTATGTTCTGAAACTGCGATGTTTTAGCTAAAATTGTAGTTACTTAATAAGTTCCCAGCATAAGCCCTCTTTAACAATAAGAGTAATAGACCTTTATTTTCATGTTTTCCTCAAAATAGAATAACATTGCATTATCTTGGTTTGACATGATTAAAAGTATGTAAATAAAGTTTTATTATCCATTAAATTGAAGTCTTCTATATTCATTTGTCACTCATACTCGTTTCTATATGTAAAAAAAATTTTTGTAATGTATAGTTGAAAGCATTACTTTGTCGCGAGTAAAAATTCAGATTCATTGCCGAAGCCTCGTTTTATAGAGAATAATAAAATAATTTTAAATACTATGACCACGATACATCATAAAAAGTGTTTGTATATTAAAGAGTGTTACGCTGAAATTGTTTCACCAAATTGCGTTGTTTGTAACATCAGAAAATGAATGTACTTGGTCATCTCCAAAGCCTTTTTTTATGTCTCTAACATGATTTTTAGCAGTAGCAGCGTTTTTTTATAAGAATGTCCTTGCTTTTCAATTTTCTAAGAGGTATGTTCTGAAACTGCGATGTTTTAGCTAAAATTCTAGCTACTTAATAACTTCCCAGAATAAACCCTCTTTAACAATAAGAGTAATAGACCTTTCTTTTCATGTTTTCCTCAAAAAAGAATAACATTGCATTATCTTGGTTTGACATGATTAAAAGTATGTAAATAAAGTTTTATTATCCATTAAATTAAAGTTCAGATCTTCTTTATTTATTTGTCACTCATACTCGTTTCTATATGTAAAAAAAATTTTTGTAATGTATAGTTGAAATCATTACTTTGTCGTAAGTAAAAATTCAGATTCATTGCCAAAGCCTCGATTTCTAGAGAATAACAAAATAATTTTAAATACTATGACCACGATACATCATAAAAAGTGTTTGTATATCAAAGAATGTTACGATAAAATTGTTTTATCAAATTGCGTTGTCTGTAACATTACAAAATGAATGCACTTGGTCATCTCCGAAGCCTTTTTTCCATGTCTCTAGCATGATTTGATTGGATTTTTCGGGTTTTTTGCATTTCTTTTATGGGAGTGTCCTTTTTTTAAATTTTTCATGCAGTATGCTCTGAAAGTGCAATGTTTCAGCTAGAATTGTAGGTTCTTACTGAGCTTCTAGCACAAACTCTTCTGAACAATAAAAGCATGTGAACTTTTTCTTAAGATTTGCCTAAAAATAGAATGACATTGCATTATCTTCACTGTTAAAAATGTTTGTCATTTTACAATACTTTACAATACATATTGTAATGTAAAATTGCAAGCCCCGTATTTTGGAGTAAAATTACAATAAATTTATTATGAAATCACAATTATTATTATTAATTAATATTTAAATATATTATGATAATATTATAATTATTTAAATATTATTCTTATAAAGTTACAAATATCGTAATTTCCAAACGTATTTTTCTTTAAATATAATTTAGACCTTTTATGAGTTGTTACTAAAAAACCTTGAATGAAAAAATCGTGAAATACCATTTACTTATGATATGCTGATTGTAACAAGAACCATCGTTGGCGGACAAATCATTGAGAAATCAAATAAATTTTTTATTTTCAATAAAAATTTAATGCAAACCATACATGCAGGAAACTCTAATCTTTCTCATCATTCGATGTAGAAAACATGTATTGTGAAATTACATTATGTTTTGGTAATAAACTTTCACTATATTTATTGTGAATTTACAACAGAAATTTTTGACAATGTTGTTTGAATATGCTTGAAGGTATGTAAATAAAGCTTTACTATCTACGAAATTTAAGCTCAGACCTCTATATTAATCTTCCACCCTTACTAGTTTCTATATGTGAAAATTTTTTTTTGTAATGCATAATTGAAATCATTGTTTTGTCACGAGTGAAAATTTCTATGAATTTCCGAAACCACGTTTTCTAAAGAATAACAAAATAATCTGAAATATACGCTATGACCACAATACATCATTATAAGTGTTTAAATATTAAAAAATGTGACAAGAAAATTATTTAACTGAATTACATTGTTTGTAACATTAGAAAATGAGTGCACTTGGTCATCTCCAAAGCCTTTTTTTCGCTGCGTCTCAGATATTTCATTTTGTTTGCAGTTACAGTATTATTCAACCATAAAATGCATAAATATTTTAACCTAATCTGGTGAGAGATTATTCTCATAACTTGTACATGCACATTTGTGTTAAATGAATGACTTAAATACAAAAAAGTAAATAAGAATGCACTCAAACATTCATCTTGGCATTACTCTATAGTGACAAAATTTGCAATTTTAAGAATATTAATTTTTATCCGAAAGAAAATTGCCTAAATAAGTTCTCAAATGATAAGAATTGATGCAGATATAATTAAGGGACATAAATAATCAATTTAATGTACACATTAATTGTTATACAATTTATTTAATCAAATTCTTCAGTATATCAGTTTGCTGTGGAAAAAAAATTATTTTGTTTTAAAATCATCATAACTTATTATTAGAATAATATTACTAAAGAAAAATTGTCTTCATCGGAAATTTCATAAAAAACTTCAGACGTTATGCACCATTTTTTAACCTATTAAGTCCCATGGGCACACCAGTTGACACATAATAGAAAAGTTAATGTTGAAATGAGGACATTTCATTAAAAGACGATCTTTCATGAAAAATAATTTAAAATTTTGATTGTTAAAACAATTTTTGTTTGAACAATTCGTTTAAGAATGTGGGTACGAAAAAACTAATAGCAACATTTGATTATACGCGAAAAATTACATACAGTCCGTGTGTTAGACAAGTTTTCTCTCAACCCTATTTGCTATGTCGTACAACTAAATGCATAAGCGAATGTCGTACGCTGTAATTATTTATTTATGCTACATAATCGAATCATGAAATTAAATGATAATATTAGTTTTTTCCATAACTCACATTAGTAAACAAATCGTTCAATTAAAAATTGTTTAAACAATCGAGAGTTTAAATTCTTTTTCATAAAAGTTCGTATTTTAATAAAATGTTCTCAGTTACCACGTTCTGAGTAAATCTAATAATTTCTTGAAATACTTGTCCGCCATTGTGTTTTCTGAAATTTCGACTTCAAATTTGGAATCAGCGACTGAAAAAAAAACATATATAGACGTAATTAGAATTCATTTTTGTTCATTTTAATGGTATGTACCCAATGGTAACAGGCTTTTTCCAAACCTTCAGCCTTTAAAAAACTCTCAGCAAAAGTGTATTTTTGCTTAAGAAGTAATAATGATACTTTTTCATTAGAAAATAAGCTTTATTCTGTACAATTATTACAATTTTAGAAACTAGGGCAATCTTTGAGAAATCTGTTAGGGCTCTGAAAAGTTTTCTCCAAGTACAGTAATCAACTACAAAAGCGTTACAAGCCATGTGTGGCTCATGTCAGTTTACCCGATTAGGGCCATACCAGAAATAACTGATCAGAGCCTTACTGGGCCCACATCAAGATTTCTGCACGGGATTCAGAGTTTCTTATCTCCCCCGAATAAAAAGTTGATTTGAACTACAAATGGAACTTTCTGTGTCGAGAAGAAAGTTATTCTCGGTTTTATTGCTATAATAATAATTAATAATATTATAATAATATAAATAATATAATAAATAATAATATATAATAAATAATATATATAATATATAATATATATAATAAATAATATAAATAATAATAAATAATAAATAAAATAATTCATCGCGAAAAAAACGAACTACAATCGAGAGGCCGGTACGCTCCATCGAAAAAAAGTTCTCTTGTAGCAGTTCGTTTTTATAGCTCAACGATTTGAAGAAAACTGAAAAAAAGTTTTCCATGCAGATATCACCTCATTTGTCCCCACTTCAATTAAGGCAGTGGTCAAAATCTCACTAGAAGAGGCCTGTCCAGAGAGGAGAAAGTTGCTCAAAGGCCTTATGGTACACTTCCACCACCACTTCTCTTTGCTCACTGGAGGGAGCTCGAGTGGTGGTTACTCTCGTGAAGTAGAATGAGAAGTAGAGAGTGGAGGTGCGAAACTCACATCTGCCATTTGAACAGTTTCAAGAAAAATTCCTGGAATTTCTCCTCTCTGAGCAGGCCTGCACTAGAACAAGTGGATTTGTAAGTTCTAGTCAGGGCTCTTTATTGCCCTGTCAAGATTTACCATTCTCTGTGACTAAGAAAAATATGTATGTCTAGATAGGCTCCGAATTTGTGTTTTAGCGAGGCTTTAGCTGGGTCTTAATTAGGATAAAAGGACCGGAAAGTTCTAGTCAGCAACTGGTCGGGCCGTAGTCAGTATACCAATAAATAATAACACGTACTTTTAATGAAAATAACACAACTGGAATTTTTATTAAATAAAGTGTAACACGGTGGGTCTCGACTGACGTCAACCCAAAAGGGCTTGCATATCCCGGCTTTCTTCTGATTATAATTCCGGAATGTCCCACGATCATTCTGAGCCCAAAAAAAAATCGCCTAAGCTCTTTTTGAGAAAAATCTATTTTTGATATTTTTAAAGTGGCTATCCAACATGTTTTCATGAAAATAACTTAAAAGTGTAATTTTGTTGGCCTAAACCATTCAGTTCATCATCCAAAGTAGTGCTGAAGAAGCAGAATATCTCACGAGAATTGGAACCCTCATTATTTTTGAAAAATTGTGAAAGAAGTGGAAAAAATTAGTTTTTTAAAAATTACTTTTTTCCAGTTCATCCTAAGTCCCTAGCACGTGCACGAGAATTAAATTGTGTTAAATTTCCTGTAAAACAAAAAAAATCGAACGTTCTATCTCTAAAAGTTTCGGTGTTATGGCCCTCAGACGTCGATTTTGAGTCGATAATTCAAATGTAAAAAAATTCTAGTTCTTGTACAATAACTCAATTCTTATGCATCTCTGATAAAAATTGTGACTAATTTAATTGAAGAAAACTCAATTTTGAGTAAATCTAAAAAAACATTATTCTATCTCTAATAGCGCCGAAATTATGGCCTTCTGAATATGACCCTTTTTCATGAAATTCTGTGTAACATCAATTTTCTAGATTAAATTTCTCGTTTTCAAAAATAACTTATTTCCTAAGCATTTCAAGTGAATGTTGCACCAAATAAATTGAAGAGTAATCAATTTTCTCAATCTTATGTCAACAAACATGTCTCATTGAGACATGCTCAGTAATGAGTTATTTTGGAAAACGAGAAATTTTATTTCAAAAATTGATATTACACAATTTCAAAAATGTGTTCATATTCGGAAGGTGATAATTTCGGTGCAGTCAGAGCTAAGGCAATAGTGCTTATTTTTTTCTAGCAATTTTTACCTGCAATGCTCAGGAAATGAGTTATTTTAAAAAACGATAAATTTTATTTTAAAAGTTGATGTTACACTAAATTTTGTCAAGAACGGTTCATATTCAGAAGACCATGATTTCGGTGTGATTAGAGCTAGAGCAATGTTTTTTTCAGATCTACTCAAAATTGACTTTCCTTTAATTGATTTACTAGCAACTTTCATCTGCAATGCTCAGAAAATAGGTTATTTTGGAAGGCGAAAAATTTTATTTAAAAAATTGATGTTACACTAAATTTCATGAAAAAAGGTTCATGTTCAGAAGGCCAAAATTTTGGTACAGTTAGAACTAGAGCAATATTTTTTCAGGTCTACTCAAAATTTAGTTTCCTTTAATTGATTTACTAGCAACTTTTATCTGCATTGCTCAGAAAATGAGTTATTTTGGAAGACAAAAAATTTTATTTGAAATGTTGAGGTCACACTAAATTTCATAAAAGAAGATTCATGTTCAGAAGGCCAAAATTTTGGTGCAATTAGAGCTAGAGCAATATTTTTTCAGATCTACTCAAAATTGAGTTTTCTATATAGTAATTGATTTATTAGCAACTTTTTCCTGCAATCTCAGGAAATGAGTTATTTTGGAAGACGAGCAATTTTATTTAAAAAATTGATGTTACACAAAATTTCATAAAAAAGGGTCATATTCAGAAGACCATAATTTCGATGCTATTAAAGTTAGAACAATGTTTTTTTCTTCCTTAAATAAATTGGGAGGAATCTTAACTAGAGATGCATAGGAAATTAATTATTTCACAAAAACTACAATCTGTTGTTTTTTGTTTGTTCAAATTGGTCGCTCAAAATCCACTTCTGAGAGTCATAACTATTCGAAACTTTTAGAGATAGAACATTCAATTTCTTTTTGTTTTACAGGAAATTTCACACACTTTAATTCTTGTGGAGATACTTGGTACTTGGGATGAACTGGAAAGAAGCAATTCAAAAAAACTGTTTTTTACCCACTTTTTTCACTATCTTTCAAAAATATTAAGGGTTTCAATTAATAATGCTCAATTTGAAAACGTTCAAAATTGAAAAATTTATAGAGTGTTTGAAATGAAACAATTTTCAATTCAAAGCGTTCAAAGTTTGAGAATATTGCAATAAGCATTAAAATTCTTTCAATTTGAAATTGAATACGTTCGAATTAATAACTGTCAAAATTGAAAAACTTTGAATAACTTTGTAAATATGAAATTCCTGAATAATTTTGAATTGAAAACGTTCAAAATTGAATAATTTCGCATTAATTTCACATTAAAGTTTTTAAGAAAGATCAAATTCAAATTGAAGTGGAATGATTTTTAATTTTAAAACTACACAATTGAATAGTTTTAGATGAATATTCTTAAAATAGGACAATTTCGAATGAAACAGAATTTAAACGTTATCATTTCTGAACAAAAGAGTTAAAAATTGGAAAATTGGAAATTGAAAGTGTTCGAAATTGAACAATTTCAAACGAAAAGCTGTCAAAATCATAATAATTTAAAATTGATAAAATGTTTGAAATTAAACAATTTTCAGTTCAAAGTTCAAAAATAGGACAATAAGCTTTTAAACTCTTCCAACTGCAATTGAATAAGTTCGAATTAAAATCTGTCAAAACGGAAAATTTTCCAATTGACATCCCTTAAGTACTGAAATGAGATTTTTGCAATATATTGAAGCTTCTCAACTTCTTTTGAGCATTTTTTTCTGGATCATCACTAATGAATAGGCCATATATTTGTATTATCTTTTAAAATACTGAATTTCTTACCATGCTTTTTTATAAGGATAATACAAAATTACATTAAAAGTTAAAAAATATAACATATTGATTAGGGGGTGATATTTTAGGGTGAATAAAAATGTCTTAGGAGGGTACAAATTAAAACGTTTAAAATTAAAAAAAAATTGAAACTTTAAATATATGGATAAATCCTAATTTAAGTCCTCGATATTAAACAATCTGTAAATGAGGAATACTTAAAATTGTACATTTTCAGACTTGGAAGCTATAAAAATAGTGAAATTTTTATTTTTAAGTTTACCAATTCAAATAATTTCAGTACTAAGCATTTAAAACTGAAAATTAATCAATTTCACAACTTAAAAGTGGACCATTTTTAAATGTAGATCGTTTGAAATTTAAAAAATTTTAATTTGAAGTGCTGAAAAATTGTTCAGTATCAAATTTTTAGCCTTTGAAATTAAAAATTCACAGCTTTTTAAACGTAAAAATTAAATTTTTTTATTTCTTTCAATAAAATTAGGAGTTTTATAATAAGGGCAATGAAAATTTGACAAATTCAAAATGAAACTTTAAAAATTCTGCACACAAACTGGGAACGTTTAATGATGAATATTTTCTAATTGTTTCAAAATCAAAATCTTCAATTTTAAATATACAAAACTGAAGTAACGTTTCAAATTTCCAGCAGAATATCAAAATCAAAAATGTCGAAATGAAATACTCAAAATTCATAGTTTAATGTTAATACATATTTGAAATTAAATTTTCAAATTTAAAACATCCAAAATTTTAAAATATAAAATTGAAAGCGTGTTTTTCAGCTTGAATCAACATTTGAAATTTAGAACTTTAAATAATTGAACAAATCCCAATTCGAAACCTTCGATATTAAACAACCTGTGAATGAGGAATATTAAAAATTGTACATTTTCAAAGACTTGTGAGCTATAAAAATGGAGAAATTTATATTCTTAGCCTAAGTAATTTCAGTGTTAAGCATTTAACATTGAAAATTAATTCATTTTGCAACTTAAAAGTAAACCATTTTAAAATTTACAGTACGTAAAATTGACAACTTTTTTATTTGAAGTGCTTAGAAATTGTATAGTATCAAATTTTAAGCCCTGCACATGCCACAATATTCAAAATTTATAGCTTTTAAAATGTAAACATCACAAATTTTCATTTCTTTCTTCAAAATTAGGAGTTTTATATTTAGGGCAACGAAAATTTGGCAGGTTCAGAACGAAAATTCACAAATTGTACACACAATATATTTTCTACTCATTTCAAAATTGAAAACCTCAATTTCAAATCTATACAAAACTGAAATAATGTTCTAAATTTGCGACAAAATATCAAAATTAAAAATAGCAGAATGAAACATTCAAAATTACAAATTTAATAATAACTTTAAATTGAAATCCTGCACAATTAAATAATTCCGAAAAAATATTAAAAATTGAATATTTTTCAAGTAGTTTTCCAATTTTTCAAATCTTTTCCAAATTTATCTGTGAAATGAGAGGGAAATTTTGCCTCAAACATAAAACCATGCAAGAACGAGGCATTCAAAATTGAATTATTTTGAATTTGATAATGTTCTAAATTGAACATTTCAAACTCAATGCCTCTCAAATTATTATTTTTTCAAGTTTCAGATTGTATAATTTAAAATTTAATCATACTAATCTTGTTTTATTTATATTTTATATTAATATTTATTTATATTATTTTATGATATTATAATTTATTTTATTATATTATTTTATTATATTATTCAAATTATTCATATCATATTATGTATATATTTATATATATTTATATTCAATTCATTTATACATTCTAAGATGGAAATGCAATGTTTTCCGCGCGCTGTTGCGCGTGTATAATGTTGCTAGTAGAACAATATTATATAATGTTTCTTAAATAAAGGAAAATTAAATTTAACATAGAGACCTTATGTCAGTTAGTGTTGGTGAGAGAAAATAAAAATTTTTTAAAAGTGTATATAATGTTGCTTAAAAGACTTCTTTCTTTCCGTAAGGGTTTCTATTCAAATAAGAAAGCGATTTTATTAATTCTTTCTCCTCCATCCGAAATAATGCAACTCTTTTTCATTTAAATCTAAAAGCGAGTCCAATCTAAATACCACCTTGATCAAAAAGTCTTAGGACTCGTCACCGTGTGGCGCCCTTGTCCGGCCGATTTCAATTCTTTTTTTTTGTTGTGTTGGTAGAAGTGTCATTGACGTTCTTTCAGATTTTCAGCTTGACAGCTTGACATTTGTTGAAGTGACGCCGTATTGTGTACATCTATCTTTGTGTGTGGTTTCGATTTTTCACAAAAAAAA
>JAUMHM010086955.1:0-10645 GCA_032362435.1 Melikaiella ostensackeni
GACCACTCATCAAAGTCCGTTTTCGAGGCGTAAAATTCAAACTAATGTATAGTAACTTTTCAAGTTCAAGGAACTCCGAGCAGGATGTTTTAACATTTTCGATTATTTTTTCGCGATCCGCGCGTGGCCCCCTTGCATGCAGGGCCCGGGGCAGATTGCCCCGGTTGCCTCCCCCCCTGGTTGCGCCCCGGAGCGACTCTCACATGCAGCTCAATTTTGTGTACTGCTAATCGCTTCGCGTTAGCTGTCGGCAAGGTAGTTTTCACATTGGAAATAAAACTTGAAAAAAAAGCAACTAAAAGTAGAAAACTTATCTCTTTTTGGGTAACGAGATATTGAGCTTTTTGTTTTGCAGAACTGACTTTCGAATGTATCAACTTTCTGATTAAATAAATAAATGTACAATTTGGGTCAAATGTGGAAATTCAGAAATTTCTAATTTTACCAAGGTCGACATTCGAATTTCGAAACTTGTGACTTTCCGCAAATTTATTTATAAATGCTAAATTTATTAAGTGGACAAAAAATAAATTTCAAAATTACCCACTTTACCAAATTTTAAATTCCTAAATTCCAAAAATGGGTTACTTACAAAGGACATAGCAGGATAAGCATGTATAAGCTGCCCCCGGCCGAATCTGTTCGACATTTTCACTCTCACAATTCGGGGTGCTTTTTCATTGTGAGTCCCCTCGCCTCTCAGAATTCGGGGTGTTTTTTATTGTGAGTCCCCTCGCCTCTCACAATTCGGGGTGCTTTTTTATTGTGAGTCCCCTGACCACTCACAATTCGGGGTGCTTTTTTATTGTGAGTTCCCTTGCCTCTCACAAACCTCGGTATCTTCTATTCGTCCATATTCTCAATCTTCGTCACTGTCACTTTCAATAACAGGGACAATGTTACGTTGTTGAAACATTCGACTGAGGATTTCAGCGGGTCTGAAAATTTCAGCCGAATATCTTGCGTGAGACAAATAGTAGATGATTGCAGCGATGTGTGAGCAGCAACTAACAGTTCCGTTCCCATTAGCACAATCACATACAAACTCTAGTACCCCAGAGTACCCCACGAGACAAAATAAATGGGATATGAAAGAACATCAGATGAGAATATTGGATGAATAGAAGGTATTATTATTTTTGGACAATTTTTGTCTGATTTTTTAGAATTTCCAAAGTGTTTCAAGTCTAATGCCAGCGTGAATTTGTGGACTCCTCATTATACATCAGCGGACGAGCATGTAACGTGGTACGCTGAGATTTTGAATTTTTTTAACCATGGGCAGCCTCCCCTATTGATCTCAAACTTTCACATATTTTTCCAAAAAATTTAAGGTATTTTTAAGCAAAAAACGGTGATTGTGCCTCAAGAATTTCCCATTTTGAAAAAATCGAAAGAATTTCGAAATTTTTTTTACCGTTTCTTTTTGTTTAAAATGTCCCATAATTTTTTCGAAACATCCCTCCTTAAGGACTCATGACATATTTTTCCTCCATCGAAATCAGTCCAGCCGTTTCCAAGAAAAATATATTTTTCGATTTTTCTACTCACCCCCATAACTCCCATAAAAATGATTTCTCAGATACGATCTTCCGGGAAATTGAACATCATATGAGTACTAACTCAGAGTTAAAATCTTAAAAGATAACATGTTTTCCAAATTTTCGCAGGAAACTATAAAAAGTTTCGTCGGTCAGCCTTGTTACAGTTCCAAATTTCGACTCTTTCGAAAATTTATGGAAGTATACGGAAACTTTGGAAAATGTATGGAAATTTACGGAAACTTGCGAAAATTTATAGAAATTCACGGAAACTTGAGAAAATTCATGGAAATTTACAGAAACTTGTGAAAACTTATGAACTTTTACGGAAACTTTCGACAATTTATAGAAACTGTAGGAAAAATTGTGGAAACTTTTGGAAATGAAATGATGAAATTCAGGGCAAGCTTCTAAGCTCATTAAATATTTATTTACGGTCGAGATTACTCGTCACATTGCTGGAGCATTGAATGGTCTTTTTTCATCTTAGAGACAAAACTGCAGGAGACTGGTGCCCTCCTCAGTATACAACACGAACCGATCATAACTGCTTTGGTTCTGGCTTGGTTTTCAAACTTTCCTTTGCATGACCGAAGTATGGTCATGCAAATGACGATGTCATGCCTTATAATGATTAGCTGCTCAATTTGGACGTAATTTTATACGTATGGAATAAATTTCTCTCTTAAGTATTAGTTGAGTGTATACTTTCAATAATGAATAATACAAATAACAATGCTGCCTCGAATAGGATTGACACTTCTGTTAACGAAAGGCATGTCCACGGAAAAGTTTCAGGCGATGAATGGAGATTGGATGTTTGGAATGCTAGAGGTGTAAATGATCTTATGGAAAAGAAATTGGGGCATACAATGCGCGTAAGGAATTCAGAAATTTTATGTGTACCGGAGACAAAGAAGAAGGAATGTTGAGTGAGAAAGATATAGAACGGACTCGAATTTTGATCAGAAGTAGATAATGAATCATATGGTAGCCAAGAAGTCGGTTTGATTATGAATGAGAGAGTGAAACAACATGTCAAAAAGTATGAATGTGTATCGCCTAGATTACTATGGGTTAGAATGAAACTGCGAATAAGGAGGCTATTTATTATAGCGTGCTACGCTACAGTTTATGGTTACCAGAGGGATGTAAAAGATACCTTCCGGGACTGGTTGAGTGACATATTAGGGACTTGCGATCCTGGCGAAAGAATAATTTTACTCGAAGATATGAATGGCTGGGTCGGTGTGCAACTAGAAGGTACCAACAGGGTACTGGGCTATTTCGGAGAACCAAAAACGAGCGGTAATGGGGATGAATTGATAAGCTTATGTTGAAGCGAATAAGAGACTAAGAGGGTTTGTATGGCATATAAGGGTTATGAGAAGATTTGAGGGCGGAACAGATCACTACCTCTTAGTTTCAATAACAAATCTCGGTCAAGGGTGGAGGAGCAGAAGAATTAATAATATGCCGAAGCAGACGCGAGCTAGAATAGAGCATTTGCAGAAACTAGAAGTACAATCGTGTAAAGTATAAAAAAATATCGTGAAAAGTTGAATAAATATTTAGGATATCATGAAGAAGACTGTCAGACTGAATTGGACAATAAAAACGTAGAGGGTGCATGGATAATACTACGGGATAGCATCTTCAAAAGTGCATGTGAAGGGTGCGGTACTGCGGCTGTAGAAAGAAAGGCTGGAGATGCTTGGTGGAATGATGATAACTCTGTTAATACAAACGAACCATTTTTTTCCACGACAGTATCGATAGCGTTTTTCATAACCATGGTTGTTACAGAAGTCCGGTTTCAAAGTCTATGACTTTTCAAGATTTTCCAGTTCTACTTTTTTTTAATCCAGTCAATAATATTCAATTTCAACACATTCTACTGGTCGCAGGCTTATTTACTGAAAATTTTTTGTACACTTAATAATCAATGCAGATGTAAAGGGGTCTTCAGTAATTATTGAATTTTAAACAATTCTCTATTAATTTCATAACAAATTTTTAAGAATCCTGAAATTACAATCATATCATTTTTATCAGTAGAATATTCAATTCGCAATATTAAAATTAACCGTGAAGTACTAACATAATTATTAAGACTTTGAAGTAGGTGCGAGTAAAAATATTCCAGTCATCTTTTCGAAATTCCATGACTTCTTCAGCTTTTCCAGAACTTTTTCAGAATTTATTTAAAAAAATAAATTTTACCTTCAAAAATCGAGATCAAGAATAAATTAGACTTTTTTCGAATTCATTATTGGCCTCTGGCTGTGGACTATGATTTGATCAAAAAAAGATTTTAAAAAAATAAAATCCTAAAACTTTTTTTCAGTTAAAAAAGAATATAAAAAGGAACCATAAATTTACGAAAATTCAAATTTATTTTCAACCTTCAGTTTACATCCCCCTATAAATTACCATCAAATTCCAATAGGAATACACTGAACCCAAGTTTGAGTCCGATCGAGCTCGATCGATTTTTAGGTTGGGGAAGTTAAGAAATAATTCCCCGTATATAAGTTAATTTTTGAAGCAACTTCAAAATTATACACTATGTTTTTATCTAGTCAACAACACTAGCATAATAGAATTATACATTCAAAAATTTTTAACGTCCCTGTTTCATCATTTGAAAATTACGTAACTTACGAACAAATATATTCGAATTTAAGCTTTTTAAGCTGAAAAAATTTGAGCTTCAAGGCCTCGAAAATTTAACTATTTAAGGATTACACATTGCAAAACTGCTTCGTTTTGTTGTTTCTAAAAATGTTAAAAATTATGACTTCCAACTGGCAGCTTTACAAATTAATGAATTCAAAATTGAAGCATTAAAAATTGAACAATCCCAAATTTCGTTTAAAATTGAAGTATTTTTTAATTATGATCTTGAAACTAAGTCATTCAAAATTTATAATTTTCGAATTTTTCATCACCCTTTCGAAAATTCAGAAAATGAATTATTTGAAAATTAATGAAAAAACATTTCCATGCAAGTGAAACAACTTCATGTTGTTTCAAGTGGAAAGACAATTTTTTAAGATGTCAAACTTTGATATACTGATAAAATGTCACATTGACATGATAGAAAAATTTGCGACACAAAAAAAACGCGAAAAGCGAGCGGAGACGTAGGAACTTCAATGTGGACAAAGTGAATGAATGAATTCAAAGATTATTATTAACAGAGAATGCTGAATTCTCAAATGTTAAATTAAAAATTGAGATTAAAATTAAAACATTAAATCGATTAGTAAATGCCTGGATTATTATTTTCAAACATTCAAATATAAACAATCTAAAAATCCATTATTGACAAATTCGTTAATTCTTTGGAATCTTTTAAATTTCCTTTACATTTTTCAAAGCACGTTAAAATGACTTGGATTCTTTTAAAATATCTTGAAGTCTTTAAAATCCTTTGAAATCCCTTGAAATTTCTTCTACGGGATAGCATCTTCAAGAGTGCACCTGAAGTGTGCGGTACTGTGGATGTAGAAAGGAAGACCGGAGATGCTTGGTGGAATGATGAAATCCGCGTGGCTGTTAACTAGATTAAACAAGCGTGCTCGAGAAAGCTGAATATTAAAGGTCTTATCAATAAGGAGATAGCTAGTCTAGAAAAAGCTTATAGGGATAAGAACAGCAAAGCAAAGATGCTATGTAATCGAAGGAAGCAAGGATAAAATTAAAGCGCAGGAAGATAAAAAAATGCAAGATGATTTTGGAGTAAATGAGAAATTATTTTAGAAAAGGGTTAGGAAGATTAGTAAAGAAAGTACTAGCACTGAGTTAGTCGGAATTGAGAATGCTGATGGTGAAAATTGAGCAAAAAATACAATTTTGGAGTATGTAGTGTAAAAATTTAAGTATGACGCTTGTAGTTGAAAGTTCTGCAAAGTTAAGTGTATTAATAAACACAGAATTAATTAATAAGGGTTAGGTGCATCTTATTAACCCAATTTCTTGACTCGTAAAATAAAGAAAATAAATATTTGCAATTAATTATAGAAATTATTATTGAACATTTGATCGGAATGGATCCGACTCGCTGTCGAGTTCAAAAAGCTATGTAACCGCGGTAGAAAAAAATCATGCATCACACATGGAACTGAAATTTAGGAATGTTTGACACTATCGATAGCATCGAAAACCTGAAAATGGATTTTTCCCTTTTGAGCAAATATTTTCAAAAGCACGCTCTAGAGTAAATTAAGCATATACTTGTTCTAAATTATTTAATGCTTGATGCAAAAAAATGTTTTCTATTACTTTAACTTATTGGATCATTTGAATTTAGCGCCCTTTTTAATTTGAGGTGATACGTTTTCCCGGGAGACTTAAATTATGTAATTATTATTTGAGTGTTTTTTAATAAATTTAGCTATTTTAGCGATTAGAATTTGAAACAAAACATAAAATGTAAACAGAAAAAAGTTCTTGCTATGAAAATTAATAAAAAAAGAAAATACTATTTTTTGAATCCTGATTCAAAATGCTCATAAATTCTCATTAAATTCTCAAAGCACATAAAGGTCGAGCATATTCTCGAGCATATTCTCATGATCGTGAGAATTTCTTCGAGCACTTAAACTCTGAAGAACACTGCTTATAGCAGCCTCCACTCTCTTTAATACTCTCCGCGGATCGCTATCTCATAGTTTAAAAAATGAACCCAAGTAAAGGATGAAGGGAAAAAAGAATCAATAATAAGTCGAAGCAGACGCTAGTTAAAATAGAGAATTTGCAGAAACCAGAAGAAAAAATGGTATATCCTGAAAAGCTGAATAAATATTTAGGACAGCGTAAAGAAGACTGAAAGACAGAGTTAAGCAATAGAAATGTATAGGGTGCATGAATAATTCCACGGAATAGCATCTTCAAGAATTCATCTGAAGTGTGCGGTACTGCGGATGTAGAAAGGAAGACTGAAGATGCTTGGTGGCTGATGAAATCCTCGTGGCTGTTAACTAAAAAAAGCAAGCGTGCTCGAGTAAGCTGAATATTAGAGGTCTTAGAAATGAGGAGAGGGCTAGACTAGAAAATAATTATAGGGATAAAAACGGAAAAGCAAAGATACTGCTGAAAGAAATCAAGGATAAAATCAAAGCCGAAGATGATAAAAAAATGTAAAATGATTTTGAAGGAAAATAATAAATTATTTTGGAAATGGGTTCAAGAAGATTCAGAAAGGAAGTACTAGTACTGAGTTAGTCGGGGTTTTAAATGCTGATGGTGAATTGGTATGGGATATGGACGAAGTGAAAGAATGTATGAGTAATTTTTTCAAGAAATTGTATGCAGGTCAAGCTATGGAGCGCAATAACCTTCACATTGAAGAGGATACGTTAGACTATCCCATTTTATGTAGCGGAAGAAAAATCGACATCAGCGACATCATATCCGTGATTAAGAAACTAAAGAATGGTAACGCTGCTGGTGTGGATGGTATCATCACTGAAATTCTCTCGAGCGGTGGCGAATATTTCTCTGCGTGCTGTGCGAATTCATGAATATGTGTGCTGAGAACGGTGAAGTTCCAAATGTTTGGCCCTGCTCTCCAGGGCTATTCGTACCATGAAAATCCGGCTATTCGTACCGAAATTTCGGTACACGTAGCCACAACCTAAATTTTATTTGTATTGCTTACTTTCATTTCTGCCTGCTTGTATTTTGTATTTATTTTGAACTATCTGCATTTACTTGAAATTATTTAAATTAAATTTGAGTTTTGTCAGTATAATTGAAATTGCTTTAAGACTATTCGAAATGCTCAAATGAAATTTCAGTGAATCAAAATTTTTAAAAATAAAAATAAAATTCCTTCAATTCAGTTTCAGTTACTTGAGATATTACGGGCACGACAAATTTGGTCTCGGGAAGAAAAAACCTAACTATACTTCTCAAAATTGCTATATTGTTACTGATGGCTTCGATTAAAGGAAAAAATATTTCTTTCATGAAAAATAATTTCTTTTCCTTCAAATGAGACCATCTATAATATTCAAATTTTCTAAAGCCTAATCAGATCTTTTTTCCCAAGACCTGTTTTTCAATACCCACAATACCTTTTTTGATTGAATTGCTAAAATTCAATGTTTCCTTATAGAATTCAATTGTAATTGTTTCAATGAGTCTCACATTTTCAGTTGCTTAAATTTAATTTAAATTGCATACAATCTATTTGACTTATTTATATTCAATTTGAGTTTCTTAAGCTTTACTTAAATCGTTTTAATTCAATTGGAACTACCGGAATTCATCGAAATTAACTTACATGATTTCGATTAAGATTGCCAGAGTTAAATGGGTTTATCAAAATTTCAATTTTTTTTTTAGAAACTATGTATTTAAATAATAATGTCTGACGATGCAAAATATATCAGTTGCATTCCTTTATCAGACAATTTATTTGACATAAAATATGTTCCGCAAGTTTCTTGAAAAAAATCCTTTATTCCACAAGAATACTAATTAAAAATATCGGAAGCCTGTAACTTTTAAAAAATTAACGAGTGTTTGATATTTTTTTAGATATTCTGGAGCGTGTTTCAGGCAAATATAAATATACAAAATTATTTGACTTGAATTTGAAAAATCGTTTCTTTAGCATAATTATTTTACTTTAATCAAAGATAACTTGAAAATGAAGAAATTTATTTTTTTCTTTTTAAAATTTTTCTTTAACAAAAAATCATTTTTTTGACCAAAGGAATTTCTTTGTATTAAAAGAAATTTCTTCAAATCAAAGAAACTTTTTTCTAACTACGAGCCAATAAATATTTTTCTTGGATTCAAAAAACTCTTCTCTGAATAAAAGTATCTTTTTCTAAGTGGACTGAAGCAGGTACTGTTATCCCCACCAAATGAACTTTGGAATCGCGATTATTGCCAAACGAAATGGTAGTAAATATCGTTTCCAACCATTTTTTATTGTTTATTGTTATTATTATTCTATTTTGTAAAAAAATATAATGATAAATAGTTTATACTACCTAATAGAGTTTATCAGTTCACGCAAATAGTGTTTTCAGTTATTCTATTGGGTGATAGTTACGATTTGCATAGTGATCTGCCAAAGTCGGCAAAAATTCCAAATAAAAACAGTGTTTTCGGTTATTTTTTTATTGAAGATTATGATTTGCATGGTAATCATGAAAAGTGGCAAAAATCCATAATAAAAATAACACTTTCGACGATTTCAATCAATTTTTTTAGTAAAAATAGTAATTTTTTCCTATAACTCGAAACTTTTTTTACGTGGCATACACGGAGAAAACTGAATATTAAGAAATATATATTAAAAATACGGATATTGCTACATAATGTCTAGGTATTATCCCACAACATCTCCAATTTTTTTAATGTACGAGATATTACTGGCTAATTAGGCATTTTAGTGTGATGTCATGCCCCGTCGACAATTTTCAATTCCGAACAGAGAATTATCGGTTTGTTGTACAGCGAATATTGCTTACATAAGCAATTTCACAGAAATATTCATTTTAGAGCGAAATATTGAAAATTCCGTTATCCTGATTTTTCCTCAAGTGTTGTATTTATTTTGACGGTTGTCTACTATGTTATCGTCGATCTACGACTATTCAGTTTTAGGGGAAATATTATAATGTCAAAATTTAAGTTTAGGTTGCCCTGTGTATTGAGGCTATTTATTATATTGATTTTTGACAAATCTAGTAGTCGCCGATCGATGATTAAATAATATACAACTGTCAAAATAACTACTACACTTCAGGAAAGATCATGACAACGGAATTTTCACTACTTCGCGCCAAAATAAATATTTATGTGAAACTGCCTATTTAAGCAATGTTTGCTGTACGACAAACCGATAATTCTCTGTTAGGAATTGATTTTATCGACGGGGCATGACGTCACACTAAAATGCCTAATAGCAAATACCGCCGTGTGCGCACACGTACGATTTTCTTGTGGTGGAGTTGGATCTTTGATTTTCGACAATCCTGACAAGCGTGACAGCGTCTTCTCGTGATTATTCTGAGCTGATTATTTATTTGTGCTTTTTAAACGCATTTTGCGGACTTATGTTTCAGTAAGTACGGATTTTTCATATTGCATGACTACAAAATTCCAAACAAAGAAATCCTAACCTCTGAATAAAACAAACTCTGACTTTCCAACAGAATTTTCTTAACATAAAATTACTCACTCTACAGATTGCTAGAATCCTTTTTGGTATATGAATGTAACAGTTGGAATCAGTTCACCAAAAAAAAAGTGGGAAGCTCACGACTCCACACTAAAAAGATTCGAAGACACATTTCATGTTTCATAAGTATTAGCAGTTTCGGAGCAGTGACGCTTCATATAGAAACCAGTCACGCACTTCCTGACAAGATGGCTTGCATAGAGAAAAATTACAGAATTTCAGATTTTAATGTAAGAACTTAATATTATTTCATTTTTTAATAATTTTATTTTTATTTTATATACATTCTATTTAAAACCCGATTTTCCGCAAAATTCCAGTCCACAATAAAGTAATACATTTTCTTGAAATGCTCCTTTAAATGTTCAAAGTGCCCAGTGCGGCTCCGAAATCGTTGTGATTCTATGATATCACACTTCGTCCCTAACCTCAGAAAAAACTTGGCAAATTGTTAATTTCATGTGAAAACATGCATTTTTTCAAAGCAAAGTGGTCATATCCTATGTTTTCGAGGTCGCTGAGTACGAATCCGGAGTCGTTGTGATTTCATGACGTCACATTCGTCTCCAACTTGAAAAAAAACGTGGAAAATTGGTAATTTTATGTAAAACATGCATTTTTCCAATGCAAAGTGGTCATATCCTATGTTTTCGAGGTCTCTGAGTACAAATCCTGAGTCGCTTCGGTACCACGGTCCCAGTATTTAATCTTTGATAAGTAATTTCGGAAAAACTTTGAATCTAACAGACCAGACTCCACTCGTCCGATTTATCGCTTAGCGGAAATTGAAAGCTAGTCGAAAGTCAGTTGATGCCGTCGACAGCATTATGCAGATAACAACCGTGTGAACCAACATTTCGCCCATTCTCGCACTGCATAATTAATTTTTGAGCCCACA
>JAUMHM010086956.1:0-10644 GCA_032362435.1 Melikaiella ostensackeni
CTATCTTCCTGATTTCGTACCGACACATTACCACATTGAATCCCGAGACAAGCGCAGCGCTGGGCTTCAGCGCCGAGCCTGTCGGCCGATGTACAGCGCCAAGAAAAAATTCGTTTTCGACACTTCCGAAGTCAAATACAATTTTTTTCTCCAGAAACTTGGAGATGAAGGTTCATTCCACATGTATGTCAAATTTCAGCCCAGTCGCGTATGGAGAACACATAAAAATTTCTAATTGTTTGAGAAATTGTTATCAAATATACATTTTTCCAACGATTTTCGGTTTTTGACTGTTTCACTTGAAAGGGAAGATATTTATCTACTATCCATGAAAATTTCACTGGATTATCATTACCAGAATTTGACTCATACTTTTTGAATAAAAGTAGTGTCAAAATTTTTATGTAACAAAATAACAAACAAAAAAAAAGGAATATTGAGAAATCTTCCAAATTGTTTTTTTGGAAGATCGAAGACTTCAAGAATATATCATTTATTTCATAATTGTGGTTTTCATGGAAAATTGTGTGATACAGTTGTCCTGGTTTGACTCATATTGAAAACTTCCACATTTTTGGTACCTTTAATATATAAATTGTAAGAACTTTATGTGTTTTTATGCTGCACAAGAAGTACAAACATTTTTAACGATAATTCAACCACCTGTGTTAGTTGAACAACATTATTAGAGAATAATTTTTCAGAGCGGATTCATTACAAGCAAGGAAAAGTACGTTGTTTTTCAGTAGATTTCTCAATTCGAAGCCGTTAGAATTTGACAACCTGACACTTAAAACTAAATTAAAAGTATCATAGTGAAACTTGCTGAAATTATAGAATTTTAAATCTTTATTACGTTAAAAAATTCGATAATTAACATTAGAGTTGATTGGACAAATTTTTCTCAGATCAGAAAATAAATTCACTGTAATTATCACGACATAAAATGAAAAATGTCTTCATTATAAACTTTTAAATTTGTATTTTTTTCGAAAAGCTTTTTAAAAAAAAAATATTTTTGAACGGAGAATATCATCAATAACAAAATTTCTACTACAAAGCGTTAGAATTAAATGAATATGAAACTGGTTTAAAACTGTGAAAATATTCAATTACCAAGATTTGTGATTTTAAAACGTTTCTATACTCAAACTTTTTCAAATTTCAATGATTTCAAGTTAATTTCAATCGTTTGAAAATCAACAATTCTGAAATTGAAATTTTACTCTTCAGAATTCAACCATTTTAATTTTCATTACAAAATTAGAACTTATGAAAGGGCAAAATTGAAAATGCAGGGTTCAACATGAAAATTCAGAGCTCTAAAATTTTATCATTCAAAATCAAAGAAATTATTCAATTACTGAGGTATCAATTACAGGTAGTTCAATTTTGATCAATTCTGATTTAAAAAAGATAATTTTTCACTTTTAAACTTCAAATAGTTCAATTTTTAACATTTCATTAGAAATTATTATTCATTCTTGAAATCTCTTAATCCAATATTTCTCAACTTTGAATCATATATTTCATAAAATCTCCAACTGAAATTCGGTTAACATTGAAATACAGAACAAGATTTCTATGGTTCCAGTTTCTGAAATTTCACAGTTTTAATGCTTTCAATCCGAAATTGTTTCCCTCTTTGAGTTGACTTTGAAATGCTTAATATTTTGAAATAATGTGAAGCAAAAACTAATTTAATTTTCAATGTCTAGTTCTGAAATCCCATTTTTTAAGCTTGAATTTGACAAATTATTTTCCTAATTTTTTATTCTGTTGAACTCATTCTGGAGTCGTTTGATACTAGATTCTTCAATTGCGAATCCTTCAAACTGATTTGGTAACAACATTTTTTTTCGCAAGTTTATGAATATTTGATTTTTTAAAGCTCGCCATGGACGGTGAGTCCTTCTACTCATCTTGCTTCTTCTTTCACTAGAAAGACAGGACGTTGGCCATACCTGATCAAATTAAGGTTCGGCATATGACTCACCGACCTTAAGCAGGTGCAGTGGTGCATTGCTTGACTCTGTGAAGAAAGGTAGTAAGAATTCCCACTCTACTAGAAGTTAAACATTTCTAGAACAATCATTTTTACAGAATTTGGATACGCTCAATTCGAATTCTTTTTCCAAATAAATTAGCCCACATATATTTTTTTATTTCAAATTTTCTTCGATTGTTCAGAGTGAAGAAACTTTTTTTGAAAATTTATTGATTTTTTTCTGAAAATTATTGAATGTATTAGAAAATTTCTGAAAGAAATTGAGGTTTTTGAGATTTTTAATCTCATTATTATAAAATGCATTAATAAAAATCAACATCTCCCAGAGTAGATAAAACAAAAATACAAGGCACTCTACTTTCAAATTGTAGAAATGAGTTTTGATTTCAAAATAATAATTATAAGATGGAGTTATTCTACAGAATCTATTTTTATTACACTTTATGAAACGAGGTTTAGTTTTCCAATGAACGTACTTTTTGCCGCACACTACGTACGAAAAAAACTTTGAGAAAACGATCATGGAGTGACGTAAATAAGAGTGACCAAGCTTTAAGGTGACGAAAAACATTCTTTATAAAGCCTAAGTAAACTTCTGTGTCTAATATAAAATTTTTGGTAAACAAGTAGTAACATTTGTCTTTTTTTTCAAACTTACTATATTAATATTCGTACGAGCACTTTCCTCATGACAGTACAATATGAAAATCGAAACTTTTATTTAACGATTTTGTCATACCGCAAGAAAACAAAGTGAGAATACGATTTGGAGCTGATTTATAAATGTGAAATAAACCTTTTTCTTCCGTAAAACTTTGAGTTGAATGCAATACAATTTCCGATTTTTTTTTACGATTTTCACTCCAAAGTTAAAGTCTATATTAAATCTAATATCAATGCAAAGTAGAACAGTCAATTAAACATCCTTATTTTTCCGCAAATAAGCGTATGTGAATTACGTTTCTTATAAATCATTCAATAAACGTATAATGAATATATTAACATCTTTTTCATGTCGATTAAAGAAATAATGGCCCTAAATCATATCGAAAGACTTCATTCCAATGTGACGAACACTGGTATTGAAAATATTCATATTTTTGATACATTCAATACTTAAATTTTACGCACTTCATATGTTTTTATGCTGTTCAGTAAAAATATGTTCGAATTATAATTCAACCACCTGTATTCATTAAATTACATTACTGGCGAAAAACGATTCACTACAGGTACATTTCAAATCATGCAGCCTGTGAAATGCGCATGTCGATTGTTCATGTAACAGAATCACTTTCGCATAAAATGGCATGCTACGTATTTTACTCATTTGATGAAAAATATTCTTTGGAAAATTTATGAGTCATAAATAATAATGAAAATCATAAATATCATCAATTTTCTTCTCATAATATATGTAATACAACTTGAAATTTTTTTTTGTTAACATTGAAAATATAAAAATCATGTGTAAAATTGGCTTCTGATTTTATTGGTGAACAAGAAGTTGTAAATTCAAACTATAAAATTTTTTGAATTTCGCAAATCCACGGGACCTAAATGTTTCTGTATGCTACAAGTGGTTTGTCCTACAGAATTTCAAGTCTATATTATAGCAAATATATTCCGAATGATGAAAATGAATAATTCATTTCAGGAGACTACATAAATCCACTAAAACTGACAAAAATGTGTAAAATTGACGTTTTTCTTCACTTTAAACATCCCTCAAAAACCACGAAAATAGTATTACAAATATGATAAAATTACATGTTTTTCAAAAAAATATAACCTTCAAATTGAGACCAAAAAACTTGAAAAAGCTCAGTTTATGACTGACTTATGACCGAAAATATGTACGCATATTTTTCAGAAAATGAAAGATTTATTAGCTTTTTCCTCTTTTTTTCTGTTTTGTACTACTCCTCAATCTCTCTGCCATAAAGGTGAGTACAATGAAATAGTAGGACTATATTTTCGTATATGTTAATTAATCAAAATAATAAAATAAGTTCCGAATTGCGGCTTTGTATTAATTTCACTATTTTAATCGATTAAAATATATTAAAATATAGTCCTTCTACTGTCTAGTACACACCCTTTTTGCAGAAAGTTGTCACAGAAGTAAAAAAACCGAAAAAAAGAAGACAAAATCTGATGAATTTTTTAATTTTCATTTCTCTAGAAGACATGTGGACATATTTACACTCTTATTTCAGTGAAAAAAAAAAGTTTTTTAAGAGTTCTTTGGTCTCATTTCAAGTATTATATTTGGCCGAAAAACGTGTGATCTTATTTTTTCTGGTCAGCTTTAGTAAAATACTGTAGTCTTTTGAATTTTATTCTATGCTTGCATCATTCAGTATATGTTGACAACAATATAGACCGAAAATTCTAGTAGGCGAGAATCATCCAAATTTATAAATGTATCATGTAGGAAATAAATTTCGTGCTCTTCGCTATTTGGAACTTTAATACGCTTGCGATAGCTGATTCATTATTTTATCGGATTCAAATTTCAAGGATAAGCAACTTTCAGCATAGACAAACTTCTAGGTCTTGTGGATTTTTGAAATTCAACAAAGAAATTTTTTCAACCCACCCTACTATACAGGGTGTTTCTTCTATCTTGAGACGTCGAAATATCTCAAGAAATATGCGTCTAACGAAAAAAGTGTCTATTAGAAAAACTATTTATTTTCGAGGGGAAAAGCGACCACTCAAAAATTTACCCCACACCCCCTGGGACGGGAAGGGGGGGAGGTAATTTCAACGTTCCAGGTGGAAACTAATATTTTTCGTTGCAAATTCAGATTTTCCGTTTAAAAATACGTAAGCTTTGTTCAAAAATTTGTTTTCGATCCACGTAGGATGGCGATGCACTTACGGGTTAAAGTCGCGCAGGCACAGACACAACCGATGATTGTTCACCGGGGGAGGAATGTGGATGCAACTCCCGCTTTCCAAATCTGCGACTTCAACTCGCAAATGCATCGCCATCTGGCGCGAATCAAAAGAATTTTTCGGATGAAACTTACGTATTTTTTAATGGAAAATCTGAATCTGCAATTAAAAACATAGGTCTCCATTTGAAACTTTAGAGTTACCACTTCTCTCGCCCTCAGGGGGCGGGGGTGAGGTGCATTTCTGCGAGATCGCTTTGCCTCTTCGAAAAGAAAAAGTTTTCATGACTGACATTTTTTTTGTTAGATGCGTATTTCTTGAGATATTTCGATGTCTTAAGACACAAGAAACACCGTGTACATATATACATTCATAAAATATATCTTTAAATATTAAGAAAAGAACTTGAGTGGATTCACTGCGTTTTGTGAGCTGACACCTAATATAATTTGTAAATATTTTTTTTTCCTGCAATTCCAAAAAAATTTTCAATGTTTCATAGCAGTTTTTAAGAGTTCTCCGAATATAAGTGAGTTCCATCTAATCTTATCATACATCTATAGAATTTCAGGGAACTTTTGAGAATTTCACTGGATTTCGAACGGGACGTTGTAATTTCACGAAAAAAAATAGAATTTACTGAAAATAAAAATTTCCGAAATTTGAAATTACTGAAACAAATAAAATCACCAAAAATATTCATTAATGAAATAGAAATTTCCCGAAAGCAAAATTTAATAAAACTAGGAAAATTCGGGAATGTCAAATTGTCGAAATTCTACAATTTACGAAATTTACAAAACCCGAATTTTCAAAATGAGTAAACTTCTGTTTGTGCCTTTTCGGATAATTTGTGAATAAAATGCTTTTAAAAAATATGTTTCTCGGAATTTTTCTTTCAAACATTCCAATAGAAAAATTCGACAGCTGACATTGTTTCCGTTCTTTTAAGTTCAATTCCTAGTCTAATTGACACAAAATTTATCTTATCGAAAACCAGGACACGAGTTCATCCCTGATAGCATATATTTTTTGTAATTGTACCAATTCAAGAAGTGGCAGAAAAAGCTCACTTTCATGAGAAAATTAAATTTTACTACATTTAGAATAAAAGCTGCCATTGTGTCAATTTTTTCAAAATTTTTGGCATATTTTGAAACAAAATGAAAAGTTATTTCAGAATCACATAGAAAAAATTGAATAATGTAACTTTCATTGCGTGATAAAATCAATTCATAATTGTAACAGATTCATGAAAATTCCTAATAGCAATCTCTTGATTTTTTTTCAAATCGAAAAAAATATAGAAATATTTCATTAATCTAGTAAAGTATTCAGTGCCTCGTGCCACCGTGCAATGTACGGTAAAATTTCTGAAGGCTTGCTCTTATTAAAACTTCGCGAATAAAATAAGATGCAATTGATTTGAAATGTGGCAACGTCGCGGGCTTGGTAGCGTCGTCTAAATGTATAAACTAGTTACAAATCGTTTTGGTATGCTGGTCTCATGTAATGGGTCTAATGAGAGTTGCTGAAGCATACCATAGAAGCGACCGATACGAGTATACGCTCGGTCTTGTTTTGTGTTCCGTATAGATGGTGGGACTGACAACGTAGAAAAACCTATACATATACAATATATAAATATATATATTTATAATATATATTTGAAACTTTTTTTGAAATTGAATTAGTAAGGGAAAATGAAAGTGAGCATTTGAAGGATTGAAAATTTAAATGGCTTGAAATTCATTTGTTCAATACAAAAAACTTTAAAATATACAAAAATCGGAAATTATTAGAATAACATTCTCATTAAGAAGGTAAATTAGTATTTAAAGTATCCTATAAGAAATCTTATTCGAATAATGAATTAAGAGGAGGAAAGGAAAAAGACCTCTGAGTGTGAATAGAAACAGTATGGGAATGTGAAGTAAGACCGAGCGAAGAAAGAGGCTGTGAGGATTTTCCGGGAGAGTCGATTTTACAACTCAAAAATCCAACAAAAAATTCTGCACATCATTAAAAGTGGGGAATCGGCCCAACGAATATTTCTGATGTCCTCTTAGTTTTGAATGAAATTCAATAACGCGAATTATCAGTTAGTAATGAAAAAAGAATACCAGAATAATTGAAAAATAATGGTTTATCGAAGGTCGACTCGTTGAAATGATTGAACTTGGTAGTCCAGGTGCTGGAAACACATCTAGACCTTGGAAGTTGAGTTGAGTATTGAATTTGAAGGTACTCTCATATTTCTTCGAATGTTTCGTCGTTTTTTAAATTGATCCTCGTAGTTTGGATGTGAAAAATGCATCTTCCTCGAGTATCTCTAATTTGAGTTCACAACCAAACTTTCCCAAGGAAGATGTACATTCCACACCTGGAATACCAGGATTAATTTTAAGAACGACAAAACCTTCGAAAAACTATCGGAGTACCATAAATTTCAATTCTTGAAATAACTTTCCCGAAAAAGATATTTAATAAGCACCTGGACTACCAAGTTTCATTATTGGAACAGCAAGACCTTCAAAGAAACCATCCGGCCCATCGAATATAAGGGGGCTAGTCGTTTTTCTTTATTGAATTGATTCCTTACCTGGATGTTTGCCGCTACGTTTATGTTGTCAAGAAGAAGGGGGACACCCTCATGGTCGAGGAGGTGGGGTGCTTAAGAAGTGCTCTCGTGCGCCGAGAGTTGGCCGCCTCGCACATAGAATATCTCATCTATATAATGGCGACCATGCGTGTGACATATGTCTGAGGGTAATGGAGTGCGGCCCTTTAGGTCAAAACTTGGAGGCCAGAAGTTCAGGAGCCCTGTTGAAGACTGTGGCGAATGCATGTTGAAGATCTGCAAGGAATGGCAGGCTTTTGACGATGGGGCCAACCTAATGTAGGCACGTACAAGGCAGGGTGCCGGCCCTTTAATTAAGATCGAAAAGTTGCCTTTCTTAGTAAATAGCAAGTTGAGTTTCAATGTGGGATAGTGTATTTCTTTTTTCCTTTTTTTTCTTCCAAAATATCTTCCTTTAAAATTATTCTACTTCAATGTAACCTGTAGTATAGTCCTTAAAGGGAGTAAGGAATTCCTGAATAATAAAGGGAACTTGATTTAGCTATATTTTCATGTCTTTCTTTCTTCTTCTTTTTCTTCTTCTTCTTCTTCTTCTTTTATAATATCTTCTCTTCAAATTACTCTCCTACAATTTAACCTTCAGTATAATCCTGAATAACTTTTTTTCTTTCTACTGAACACCCAGAAGTAAAAATTGAATTAAAACTGCTTATGGTTTCTTTCATTTGATAAATGATGATGAATTTGATTTCAGGCAGGATGTTAATTAGCAGTTGAATATAATTAGCATCTATATAGATGTACGATTACTCGTTATTCAGTGGAGGAGTGAGGAATTTCTGAATTATAAAGGGAACCTAATTTATCTGTCTTTTCATGTATTTCATTCTCTTTCTTCTTCTTCTTTCAAAATATCTTCTGTTTAAATTATTCTAGTACAACATAACATTTACAATAGTCCCTAATAACTTCTTTTTCTTCTCGATAAATACCTAAAGGTTAAAATTAAATTAAGGCTAGTTATGGTTCATTTCATTAAATTAATGATGATGAATTTGATTTCGGGACGGGTGTTAATTAGCACTTAAATATAATTAGCAACCACATTCATGTTCGATTACTCGTTGTTCGGTGGAGGAGTAAGGAATTTCTGAATTATAAGGAAACTTAATTTCGCTTTTCTTTCTTTAAGTTTCATATTAAATAAAATTCTTGAGGTTTTTAACCTGTAGATGAGTAGATATCCGTCACGTATGGTTTGGTGCATTTTCGCCAAAGGACCCCATGGTGCCATGACAGACATTTGACACTGAATAAGTTAAGGTGAGTAAAAGGGAAATGGGAGATGTTACTGCGTGGCCGGCTCACAAATTGAAAATGTGTCGCAGCGACCTCTGGAGAGCGCGGCAAGAGGCCGTAGAATTAAACTTTAATGTTATTTCTTATAAATGATCGAGAGTTCAAATTCAACCCTTTGAATGGCTTTTCGAATGTAAAAAATACAAAAACAAGATTCAAGTTTCGGAAACTTTGTGTTACAAGGCATAAAATATATGAATATATTTAATAAAAATGCAAGCTGCGTATTACACAAGATTGCAACACATAATGCAATACTCTCTCTCTCTCCCTCTCTATCCTGATGTAAGGTTATGATAGCTGAAAATTCTACGCAGTACACAGGAAATTGCGTCTCTACAGTGAATTGCTTATTCATGAAATGAGACAAAAGACTTATTTTAGTATCAATAATTGGTTTTGGCGCCGTTCATACCAGATGTAAAGTGGGCTTCAAACTTGTTTTGACTTTCCATGTTTAAAAATGTCAATCAGCGAATGACTCATTTTGCGACTTATATCTAGTAGGTGAAGCCATACGACCTAGTTTCGAATTGGTGAAAGAGCCATAAAATCCCATGACCTCAGCGATCGAATTCGCTGTTGGACCAAAGTGTGGGAAATAATCCGTCCAAGAAGCATTTTATAAAAAGGCGTGCCCAGCCGAAAAACGTCAGATTTGTGATTCAAATTTAAGCAAAGACTCAAAATCAATACAACTTGTAACACGGCGTGTTTCACGGTAAATTAATGCACTTGTGTGCATTAATTGACACTTCAAATGATAAACTTGAAAGTTGAACAAGAACAACAATAAATACATCTTGTTAATTTGTGAACTCGAACAATCGCGTTCTCATTTCAAATTTAAACTAGTTCTACGGCAATGGTTTCCACCTCTCAATAGCTGCATACGAACCTGCTTTCAACAAATCAGTGCCATATAACTAGGTTGAATTTGAAGTGAAAACAGCATTGTTCATGCTCACAAATTCACAAGATTTATTTTTTGTTGTTATTGTTTGACTTTCAAGTTTAACATTTGAAGTGTTAATTAATGATCACAAGTGCATTAATTTACCGTAAAACACGCCGCGTTACAATTTGTATCAATTTTGAGTCTTTGATTAAATTTGAATCACAAAATTTGCTAAGTCCAAAATGCAAGACTGAGAGCCACAGGTTAAAAGTAGTTTTCAACGGCTTTCGAGATGAGAAATATGTCGTTTTTCTGCTGTGCGCGCCTTTCCATAAATTACTTTTTGGACGGAATACTTCCCCTACTTTAGTCCCACAGCGAATCAGATCGCTGAGGTCATGGGATTTAATGGTTATTTTAACAATTAGAAACTAGGTCGTATGGCTCCACCTGCTAGATATAAGTCACAAAATGAGTCATTCGATGATTGACATTTTTAAACATGGAAAAATCAAAACAAGTCCGAAGTCAACTTTACATTCGGTCTGAACGGCGCCAAAACCAATTATTCGTTTTAAAATTAGTCCTATGATTCATGGTTTGAATAAACAATTTACTGTGTAGACGCAATTTTCTTTGTACTGCGTAGAAGTTTCATCTATCATAACCACACTTCAGGATAGAGAGACAGTATTGCATCATGTGTAGCAATTTTGTGTAATACGCAGCTTGCATTTTAATGAATATATTCATATATTTTATGCCTTGTAACACAAAGCTTTCGATACTTGAAACTTGTTTTTGTATTTTTGCACTCGGAAAGCCACTTAAAGTTGTGAATTTCAACTCGCGATCATTTATAAGAAATAACACTAAATTTTAATTCTACGGCCT
>JAUMHM010086957.1:0-10644 GCA_032362435.1 Melikaiella ostensackeni
TTGATTTTTGTTTTTTTTTTGATTTTTCCTTTGTAATTTTTGCGGCCCCCCCCCCAATTCTGCCGCCCGAGGCACGTGCCTATGTTGCCCATATGGTAAATCCGCCACTGAGTTGATCTCTTCAGAAGAGGCGCTTCATACAATTATGATAGACTTCACTTACAGGTAAGTTCGTTTAATCATCTGATTGTATTTCGCGCCTCTTCCTCGAGATCACATTGTAGCTGTTTAATGCTCGTTACGGCTTAATTAAAGAAAATTTGTTTAAGGGCTCAGAGTTAAGCTCAGTCAAACTGCATGTAATAAACAATTGTCTTTAACATGCCATTTATTGAGCCAATTAATTTGATGTAATCCGTGTACAAACTACAGTTTATGATTCAATATCGACAGCGCAAATGCGTTATTATCTTTTCTAACACTGCGATTGTAGAATCGTGCAAAAGACTGAGAATTTGGGGTCCATCGAGCTGTTTTTAAAATAAGATCTATATTCACTCCATCCCTTTTTGCAGTTGAAGTTGAGGCATGTCGAGTGCTGTGCGCACTGAAAACGCTTGTGTTGATTCCCGAAAACTACAGCATTTGCTTGATCTAAGGACTCAAGAAATGAGAGGAGATTGGATTGTGAGGCATTTTGAATCAAATAAATAACTTGTTCTCCAATCCTCTAAGACCCATTGTCTTCGACAAATACGGTTGTAACGTCGTTGCGGGGCAAATGAGTGTTTCTTCAGCGAAAAAAAAGCAAAATCAGACTTGGCTGCAGTTTGTTTACTTTTGATGTCTTAATTTTATCCGGAATCTTAATTTCCAACGCATTATCGACTTTTACGATAATTCTAATGTCAATTGCCCCCAAAGTCTGTACCCTATGTCCGGTTACTAATGCTAACAAAGTGCTTAGTTTATAAGAAATATTTTTTAATGTAAGGTTTTCATTACTGCCCCAATCTCGCATTTTGTTTAAAACAATGGCAGGATCCCAGGTGCTATCATACTTCGGCTAAGGTGAACTAAGATTCGCAATACCCTTGAAGAAACGTTTTATTCTCGCATCTGCGCTCAAGCTTGACCCCGTTATCAGTGCTATGGCCGATCGAAAACTGTTCAAGGATCCATAGAAGGCTCCTTTATTGAATTCGGTCGTGAGAAAATTAAGAACCTCCGGAACTGAACATGAAAAAGAGCTGTTGTTATTAGTTATGTTGAAAATCCACCATTTTTTGATACCGGTGTTATACTGCTTCAATGAAGAGTTGATTGTTAACAAGAGATTAGGATGAAGTTGAAAATAAACAGCCTTCAATGTGAGCATTTTCATGTACAGCAGAAACCAAGCCTGGGCTGGCCATTTTGGAACCACGACTATTCCCGAACATTTTTCGTTTTTTATTTTCTCTAAAACGCGAAGGATTAGTGAAAAAGGTGGAAAAGCCTTAAAGAAAAAGGCTTTCCATTCGATCGTAAACGCGTTTATCATTAATGAGCTTGGATCTTTTTTCCATGAAATATGTCTGGGACACTTGGTATTTAATTCTTGATGCGAATAGATTCACATCTGGTTTTCCAAATTCAGCGACAATATTCTTGAACACGTTTTTTGACAAATAGTATTCCGTTTCCGGTTGTAATCGACGTGATTCAAGATTTGCTTCCACATCATCTTTCGATTTAATGTATGAAGCTTGGACCCAATTGTTTCTCTGTTCGCACCATTCCCAGATATCCTTTGTTATTTTCTGCAATTTAGGGAAACGAACTCCACCTTTTTTATCAACATATGCGATTGCCGTTGTGTTATCGACTCGTAATAAAATGTCTGAATTTTTCAATTCCTTGGAAAAACATTTCGATCCGAACAAAACTGCTAGCAACTCTAGCTGATTAATATGATATTTTCTTTTGCTTTTATTCCAATGGCCGTGAGTTTTTACTCGATTACAATACGCTCCCCACTCGGAAAGTGACGCGTCCGTGAAAATTTCGAGTCGTGGCTCAAAAAATCGATTTTTATTGGAAGCTCTGACGATGTTGTTGCTCCACCAGTTAAAATCATCTGATAACGATTTTGGTATCGCCATTTTGCTCACATAATTTTCATTATTCCATTGCAATGCAAGGAATCTTTCTCTTTCAAAAGCGCGCATATGAATTCTACCATATTTCAAAGTCTTGCAATAAGACTCTAGAGTTCCAACAATAACCACGAATTTCCTAATTTTGCAATAACTTTTACTTTTGGTTTCCTTAATGAGTTTGGAGACTCGAATTTGTTTTTCCCTCCGTAATTCCATTGTCATTTTTGAGAAGCAAAAATGAGGCCCAAATATCTGATTCTGTTTGACGGGGCAAACAGCTTTTTTCCTCATTTATAATAAATCCGAGATTTTGTAAAAGTTTGCAGGAATAATTTACATTGTCCCGGCAAATTTGAACGTAATTCCCCATGAATAACAAATCGTCTAGGTAAATAATAGAGACGTAGCCTGATTCTCGTGAATGCGCAATGACTGGTTTTGAGATTTTGGTGAAAACATAAGGGGCTGAATTCATCCCGAATGGAAGACAAGTATACTCAAACAGAGTGTCCTCAAAAGTAAAACGTATGTATTTTCTGTGTGCTTTTTTGATCGGGATTAGATGATACGCATCTTTAAGATCTACTGTTGCCATAAAGCAGTTTCTTGACATAAGTTTTCGGACTGTTTTATCGTCTTCTAACTTGAAATGTTCACATTTTATAAATTGATTCAATTTTTTCAAATTGAGAATCAATCGAGAGAAGCCGTCTGGTTTTGGTATGAGAAAAATGTTTGCGATAAACTGATTTTCAGTAGGTTGAGCGTGAGTTAGGAATCCCTTCGTGAGTAATTTGAAAAATTGTTCCGCAATCGCATGTTTTTCGTCCCCAGACCAACGTGGTTCGAGTGGAGGAGGCATCTGAAAGACTGTCCTCATGAAGGGAATTTCATAACCGTGGACCCAACTTAATACAGTTTTGTCTGAAGTAATCTTCGACCATTCTTCAAGAAAAAACGAGAGCCGTCAAGCGGGGCAACTTACGGGGGCTAATAACGCTTCTTTACAGTCATCTGATTCCCTGATTGGTTGCAATTTTGACTCCACGGCTTCGTGGTCGATTGGTACTTCGAGTAGTACGAGTTCCTCCGTTGCCCGCTCGACGTCGTCCAATTTTGACGCCTGTGTTGTTGATGACGCGGTGGGCCTTTGGAGTTTTTTGAAACATTGCTGTTTTGACTCGTCTTTGGTTTCAGAATCTTGGTCGTTGATTCGAGGGGTTTCGCTGTTTTCATCTTCTCATCCAGGTTCTTACCAAAAAGCATCTCACCCGATTCGGTTGTGTTCAAGGCATCTCGCAGCGTGGCGTTAATGTTTCTTAGCACGAGTTTTTTCCGGATGATTGTTTCTTCGTGTTGCAAATTGGCTAACAATCGTGTAACACCGCTAAGCGTTTCAATAATTTTGAGCTTTTTATTTACCGACATTTGCAACACTGTCGCCAAGACTTGCATCATGCCCCCTATGCAAGCCGTGAATCTTTCCTGCGTTCCTATAATGCGAGTATCGCGGTTAGTAATGGCATCTTGTGAAGCGGCCTTGAGCTAGATGTTCAACTGTGGCGGGTCCACGAAAAGGCAGTTGCTCGGAGGAGGGAACTTTTTTACGATGAGTTTTCTTTCCTCGATCGGTAAACCTTTTTTGATTATTTCCTCGGTTCGTACTTGAAGGTCCTTATAAATCGGATCTTTAAGGATTCTGTCTGGTTCAAGGCGACCATCTATTACCTCGAGAATATCTTTTCTCAACTCTTTTTCACGGGACGTCGCGTTGACGGTCTGGGCATTATCAGATTAAGAAAACTTTGCTATTCGCAACACCTTCCTCATTTATGGGCATCTCGGAGGCAACTACGTCGGTCTCCGATCCTCTCTTGCTATGCAAACTGCTCTGCTCTCTGTCCTGACGAGAATCATCCGAGGATTCAGACTCCTCACTCCTCGAATCATAGCGGTCTCGTCTGCGGCACATTCCTCTGCTCTTTCTTTGGTAATATGAGTCGTAATTCTTCTCTCGTGAACGACTTCTATCATCGTCGTTGTCATCTTCAATACAACGTGAGCGTCTTTTTTGCCCGTAATAATCTATAAAAAACATATGATGAATATTTTTGGGACCCGCCCGCGAGAGAGGGAAAGGGGACTCGCAAAGTCCTGCCCAAACGAGCATAAAATTAATGTTTGACATAGCAAATGTAACATATCTTTTTTTGTCGCGTCAGTTGCAGACTGACGCGACAAATACAATGTGATCTCGAGGAAGAGGCGCGAAATACAATTTGAAGTATTTCTATGAAATATGCAGTTCTACGCGTCGGTATTTGTTTGATAAAATTATTGTTTCCGCAATTTAAATATTTTGCTTGATGCCAATTACCTTTCTGGTGGTCTGAACCGTCTTCCCGAATTTCTAGAGCTTGTTATTTGCTATTCTGATGGAAATGAGTTATAGTAAAACAATTTTGTCACATTTGAAATGAATATTAATGAAATTAGTTTTTTTTCCTGAAAAAATTCAATTACTTTAATTGTATCAGGTAGCTATAAAAATTTAAATAATTCAAGTTTTAAATAGAGCTTCCTCTTATATTTGTCGTAATTTTAGTTAAATGATTAATTATATGATAACCAAAAGGACTGTAAAATTATCTCTATCTATTGATACTATTGATATCACTTGAGGAAGAGTAAAAGCATCCGCATAGACACGGATAAAAAAAATACAGGAAATTACTCATTATCAGTTCGTTTTCTTGTATATAAAAGCACTTGAAAGCAAATTTCATTATTCATTACAAAATATTTTTAGCATCTCTTCATTAACAAGTGATAAAAATGTTGCGGTTAACTTTATTGTGAGTACTGTGGGATTAATTAACTAAATTAATTCCATTTTATAGAAAAAGAAAGTTATTTCAGACATTATTAAATTAGAAAGTATTAAATATTCACAAAAAAATAATAAGAAATATAGTTGAAAAAGAAATTGATATGATATAAATAATAAAATAATAATAAAAATGATAATAATGAAATATGTAATAAAAAAATATATAAAAATAAATGATGATATAATAATATAATCAAATTTTTTTCTTCGTAGTGTCTGCACACTTGCTTTTGTTACTGCGGAAGGATTCACCAATTGGGAAAAAATGTTTGGCCCTTTTCATCAAGAGCGTTTTAGAAGATTAGAATCAATATTATCTAAATTTCCGAAATCTGAAAAAGAGAATAAAAGTGAAAATAATCATGCTGTTTGTCGGACACAGGGGTGTTTCAAAGTTGGTAAGTCTTTAGAAAATAATTCTTATTTAAATGAAATTTATTAATTATAAAAAATTATGCATTTTCGAATATAAATCATATACTTATATATATATAAATGATTGAATATAAATTGAAGTTCAATTTCGATATACGTGGAAAGCAAAAAGTTGAAATTCGATTTTGAATTAAATGGAAAAAAAGTATTTTAAACATAAAAACGTTGTTTTTCATTCATTTTAATTATAGAAAATGTTAAAATAATGATTTGCGATATAAAAAAATAAGCTATTATTTGATTATTATAATTTTTTCTATTTAATGACAATCTTCTGACATAAACCTCATTTGATAGTTTCAAAGTCAAAATAATGACCAGATCTGCTTCTCATGGCTCGGAATATGAGAATTATAATTTTATTATCATTATTACTAATAAGAGAATTAATCAAAAAAATAATCACCAAAATAAATTCTCATTTTGTTGATTTTTTCCCGCACTTAGTTTGTATATTAAACTATTTTCAAATTAAATGCCTTCAGAAATAATTCAAAACAATGGAAAATTAAGAAAATAATTTGTCAAATTCAAGCCTTAAAAATGTAAAGATTTTAGAACTAATTGAAAATTGAAATTTTTGTTTATTTCAAAGTATTCTAAAGTATTGAACATTTCCAACTCAACTTAAGAAAAAAACAATTTTGAAATCAAATTATAATTTTTTGTGTAATAACAAGTCAAAATTCTAGAATTTCAGAAGCTTTGAGTATGAAACATTTAATTTAGTTTTCAATTTCAAATTTTCAAATTTTAATTGCCTCGGACTGAAATTCATCAAAATTCAAATGTTTTTGATTTTATGTTATTGAATTTGGAATGTTTTCAATTAGAAATAATACAATATCAATTCCTTTGAATATCAAATAGTCCAATTTTCAAAATTCTAATCTGAAATTGTTCAATTTTCGAAATTTTAATTTGAAAAAATTCAATTTCAAGATTCCTTACTTAAAAATGAAGTTGTTCAATTTTGAAAGCTTCTGGTTAAATAATTTTCAATTTTAAATACTTTCAAAAGAAACTATTCAATTTTAAAGGCTTTTATTTAGAAATGATATAAGTTCAGTTCCTTTTCGTTTTATTCAAAATATTGTCCTTTCCCAAAATTTCACCTAATGTAATATTGTTTGATTTGGAACCTTTTCAATTAAAAATCGTTCAATATATATTTTTTTAAAATTCAAACTCTTTAAATTAAAATTCTTTATTTGAATAATTTTTGTTTAATTTCTAATTAACAGCCGCAGAGTTTTGGGAAAGTATGAACAAGTCTGTCAATCCTTGTGACGATTTTTACGAATACGCTTGCGGAAACTGGGCAACAAATAATCCGATTCCACCCTCTGAAATGATTTGGGGCACAATGGAAAAAATGCTGCGAGAGATTCAATATAAAATTCGAGGTATCACACTTAATTTATTAATATTTTTTTAATTATTGAAATTAAAAATTTCTTTCAGATTTTTTAGAAGAGGATTTTGAATCCGAGGATATTTTACCGGTGAAACAAGTAAAAAAATTCTATAAATCGTGCGTGAATGTTGGTATGTATTTATCAGACCAAATTTAAATCCTCGCTTGAGCCCTTTTTGGAAAGAGTCAATTTTTTTCAAAAATTATGCGATCTATGCAAGTTGATAGTACAAGTTGACTGATGGCTTTGAATCAAGATAATTCGGTCGGATATAAAGCTTGGCATTTCTTTTGAAAATGGTTAGAAAGCTTATGAGATTCCACGCTGAGTGATCCCTAGTACAGATATTTCTGACTTTTTGAAAAAGACATATCACGCGAGAAGTTATTTTTCAAAAAATAAAGAATTTATCGGATGTTTTACTTTAACTTCAACTCGTGATATAACTTGGAAAAAATATGGCAAAAATCTAAAATTTACAGGAAGTAATCTTTGAAATCATATTTTCAATTAAAGTGCAAAAAATTTTAAAAATCTTCACGGGTTCCTGAGTTATATAAGAAATGACCAAGGGTCTCTGCGTTGAGTTTCAGTCAGCTTATGTCGCTCTCAGCCTTGCGGCATAAGCCGATTAAAACTCGACGCAGAGACGCTTGGACTTTTTTTGTTATATCTTGGGAACCCATGAAGATTTTTAAAAGTTCTTGCGATGAAATTAAAGATAAGATTTCAAAGACTACTTTCTCTAAATTTCAGACTTTTTTCGCAATTTTATAGGTCAAATCACGAGTTGAACTTGAGGTACAAAATCCGAGAAATTGATGATTTTTTTTGCTTTAGCTCCACCGTCTGCATTTTTAAGTAATTGTAGTTAATAATTGCTATGTTGTCAATATAGATGAATTAGAAATTACTGGACTCAAACCACTTGAAGCAATTTTAGTTAGAAATGGTGGATGGCCTATAATAATGGAACCAGAAGAATGGGAACCAAATCAGTTTTCATGGCGCCAAATTGATGAATATTATTCGCACTTGACTCATTCTACATTTTATTCCTTTGAAATAAAAAAAGACGCTAGGAAAATCCAATCCTTTTATGATTACAGAACAGAAAATTCAACAGTTATAGAGGTATCAACTCATGGGAATTTTTTATAAATCTGATTCTTTCAGTTCATGCTACTTATTTTTCATTGAATATTCTGATATTTTTATTTTTATTTTCATCAATCTAGTTGAAAACTCCACAACTACCCCCGGTAGTCTTGATGCCGTATAATATGAACTTAAATCGAACCAAAATGTACGATGACGAGAGTTATGCAAAATTCATCCGAAAAGTGGCTTTAAAATTCGCAGAAGAGAGGGGAGTTCATATTAGTGAAGAGCAATTAGACACGGATATTTATGATATGATCGACTTTGAAAAGAAATTGGGAGCCGTGAGTTAACTCTTCTTTTGGATATATAAAAAAGCCAAATTTTCATTAAAAAAACATACGTTTCCTAAAAAAATTAGCAAAAGAGTGTGACATGCGTCTACACAAAAGGGTTTCATAGTCTGCTTAATATGGTATTAAAAATGTTTCACTTCTCCCCTCCCCTCCTTGCCCTTCTCCTCACTTCCCTTCTTATTCCCCATACCTCACTTCTCACATTTCACTACCCCTTCCCATCCTTTCAATTTCCCCTACCCTAACTTCCCCTCCCTCATTCCACAATCTATACCTTACTTCTCACACTTTACTACCCCACCCTATACCCTCACATCTTCTCATCCTCTTAATTTACCCTACCCCACTTTCCCTAATTCCTCCTCCCTCACCACAATCCCATACCTCACTTATCACATTTCACTAGCCCTACCTATCCCATCACCCCCTATTATTATTTAAATTCCCCCCTCACTTCCCCTCATTACTCTTCCGATCACTTCCCCACCCTTCCCTTAAAGATCCTCGTTTTCCCTCATTTCCCTATACCAACCTCTCCATCCTAGAAACTAAAACTAGATTTATGTAATTTTTTCAGAAAGGAGAAGTTTCTAAATATGATCCCACATATGGACCTATTGGATTTTTAAAAAAGATCTCTGGACTTGAAAATTCATCTCATTTGGAAAATACATCTCAGGTGAATCAAATGAGTATATATTGAAAATAAAATAATTTGCAATAATGATTTTTATTTAAGTACAAAACTCTTAGAATTAAAAAAAAAATAAAAACTCAATGACCAAATTTGGATAACACTCTTTCAAATGTGTCAATTCAAATTTAAAAAAAAAGAAAAGAAGAAAGAGAAGGCAACCTCCAAATTCAGTTCCCCCTTTTTCCCCTTGTCTTTTTGTATTTTAATTATTTTTTTAAATCACAATCAATGAACATTTTTGTAAATCAATTTTTCTTTATTTTGATTTTTTAAATCGCAAACAAAAAACATATTTGTAAAGACCTGATCAAAACGTATTTTTCTGATTTGAAAAAACACATTTTTTTTCCTTCAACTTCTATAGTTTTTTTTAGCTAAAGCAAAGAATAAAAAATAATTCGAATGAGATCTCAATTTCAAGTCGCTTATTTCAATCCTGGGTAATCCTTCATTTTTTTAATTCAAAGAATTCGGAGAGATTTAACGATTCCAATAAAATCCAAAGAGTTAAATAAAATTGAAATTGAAAAGAATTCAAAAAATTTCAAAAGAATCCAAAGCCATTCAAATTTTTTCAAAGAATTCGAGATAATTGAAAAAAATTTCAAAGAATTCAATGAATTCAAAATAATTTGATGAACTCAAGAGAATTCAAAATCCAAACAATCCAAAAAAATTTAAACTATGTAGAAGGATTTAAATGCATTTTTTTGATTTGAAAAAAAAACATTTTTTACGAAGTGACGAGTATTTGATCTTCAACGTCTACTTCACAAATTAATACAAATTGTTTTTAAAACTTCTATAGTTTCTGACCTAAATCAGATATTTCAATTTTCTTTTCGGATTATGGTGACTTTTACCGTCCTTTTTCGAAATCTTCAGAAACTTCAAAAAAGTTTTGGAATTAACAAAACGGCGTCGATTTTTTTGAAAACATAAAAAGCCTACTTTTATAAAAACACAACATTTTTATTTTTTCCCAAATCGTTTATTAAATTTGTACTTTCATAAGGAAGACATCCTGTCCGTCTTATTCGGGTCAAATAATTTTTTTGGCCACAAAAACTTCTGTTTGAAAAATTGAATTTTCACATATTTCTTATGAACAACGACAGATACGAAAAAATGATTAAAAAAAAATTTTCTCATTAGAATACGTCCCACAAAAATGCCCTGTTACTCTTTTATGATATCTTAATTCGACTTTATTTTCCCAGCCAAAGTATTGACTTAAAAGTATGAATTCATTTGAAATCTTGTGAATTCATCTGAACTCTTGTGTATTCTTTGAATTGTTTGGAATACAACTAAATTTTTTGAAATATTATGAATTCTTTGAATACTTTTGAATTCTCCGAAATGTTACGAATTATCTCGTATTCTTTAAATACTTCTGAATTCTTTTGGATTTTTTTGTAATTTTTTACATTCTTTTCTTCTCCTCCTTGAATTATTTTGAATTCATTGAATTCTTTGAAATGCTTTTGAATTTTTTTGGATTCTTTGAATTCTTCGAAATTCATTTAAATATTGAGGATTCTTTCAAATTATTTTGCATTCTTTGAATTCTTATAAATATTTTTTAATCTTCTTCTTTATTCATAATGTGTCCCCTAAGGGTTTACATGACTTCCATTTCTTACAATACTTCCGCATACATATT
>JAUMHM010086958.1:0-10644 GCA_032362435.1 Melikaiella ostensackeni
GTACAAACGACGTACAAACGTATGCAAAAAGAAAATTGGAAAAATGTGAACTTCGGGGGGCTAACTTCACACGGGTGGGCTTGAGAAATACGAGTATATTTTCTTCATGACAATCGCACTTTGCGCTCGACATTGCTTGAGTTCATTTAAAATTTTAGGAAATCGACATTTTGCATTGTACGTTTATACGCAGCTGAGAAATTTTTTAAAAAATCGAGAAATGTTTAAACAAAATGCACACAAATCGAATCGTCGGGAATTGAAGAAAATTGGATAGGTCCAAATTCACATGAATCTAATACTTCCCATCGTAACTTATGAGAATATATAAAATGTGAGCCTCAAATATAATATTCTTTGTGATCTTATATACGATGAAAATGTTACAGATAACTGATGATCACATTAAAGAGTCAATGTGTTATGATTCTCAATGCTTCAATTTTTCGTCAACTTTCAAATATAGGGATGACCATCCTACGGTAGATGAGACAATTTTCTACAGCATTTAAATGCATCTTTTCGCAACAATTAAGAAATATTTTCGTATTCAAATCAAGTCTGTATTATTATTCAGTTAACTATTTCTATATATTTTCTACATCATTTGTCTATGTCTTCTATTATTATTTGTCCTAGAGACTGAATTTGAAGCAAAAAAGTCAAAGAATTCAGAAATATGTAGCTAGTTCGGAAAGGATATTGAATATAATTACACTGTATTTTAGAAAAATCCCGATGCAATCTACTTGATGATTATTAATTCTTTAGCACTCCTTGAATTTGTGTCCAACCAAAAATGCCATTAGCGTAGTTCGTCTATCTTGTTAAAATCTACTAAAAAATATAAGTATAACTGAGGTATCCCTTGAAAGAAAATAGTAATTGTCTAGAATCGCGTCTTCTCGAAATTTTCGATCTTTTTGGGTATTTTTTTAAATAAAGTTTTTTTAGCTTCCAATATGAATAATAACTAGGGGGGGATCGAAAAAGTTGATTAGTTGTATTAATGTTTTAGGTTTATAGATAATTTTTTTAAGAACCCGTTATATCTCATCAAAATTGAAAACTATTATTTCCATACAATTAAACGTTTAGATGCAGGATATTTTGTACAAAAGTTGTTTAGTGAGGTAAGGCTACCGTTAAGTTAAAAAAATTAATTTACAAATGCCCTTCTCGATCCAGCTGGAAAAAGGTGGAGGGTGTCACCGAAGGAGCGTAAGATCAGCGTGAGGTCGGCCACACCTTCCCCCTGGTCACATCCTCCAACGGTCACACTCTCCACTTTTCCACTATAATTTTAACATCTTATAGGAACTGCTCTCATCGCACCTTACTTGGCCGCTCAATCATTGGCCGGCTTTACGGTTTTTCACGCTTGAATGCTTCTGTCTCCCTCCCTGAGTGTCTCTTAATGCCCTGTACTCAAGGTCTTTGCCCGGACAGTTAGTGCCGTATCAGAAGCTGTTTACATCGCGACTACCGGCGACTCAAAGAATTTCGTTCTAAATTTTGAATATGATCCACATTTTTTTGTTTTGGTTTGATCAATCTAGGTAATGAACTTGAGCTTTACTTTGGGACCCTCAAGAAGAACATCGAAGGCAGATTCGATTTGTCAAATCCTTTCATAGTTGGCGTGGCTACAACAACCAGGTAACCAAACAGACAGACATATATATATATATATATATATACCCAGTACCGAAAATTGATCATTATTTTCGGATTCTGTCAATGCCAAAACTTTCAGATCCATTAGAAACTAGAAATCGAAAATTTGGACGATTCCATTACACTCACATGAATGAGAATGTAAAAATTTGACTACCACAGTTTCGATATGGGTTTTCACTTTCTTTTTTATGAACAATAAGAATTAAAAATATGCATATTTGATTTTCAAAAACGAATTTCCGACATATGTTTTACTTCCTATGGATTTCGACGATTTTTTGTGTTTTTCATTTTGTTTTCAGAAGCAATTCAAAGTTTTTCCCGCTTATTTCCATGAATGATAAGTAATAATTCCACTTTTTAGGCTTAGGTTTTTTTGGATAAAGAAACCTAAGCTTTTCTTCAAGACCAAAATGAAAATCAACATTCATTATTTTTTTAATTTAACAATTTTTGAAGATTTAATTCCAGAATGTTACATTCACCTACATATTATATGTGGACATCCGTATGAAAAAGCGCCTTTATGGTCGGTATAAAATTACGTATAGTGTCATACAGTTGGACAAATTACTACATTTTTCAGTTTTTCCTCTAATTAGAAAATATCAGAAATGTACATACTCTTGTCTCCTTCTTGTCGGTTATCCTTAATTCTATTGGTGAATATAATAATATAATATATCTATAATTTTAAATATATTTATTAAGCTGTTATACGAAAATCACAATTTGTGCGGTTCAATCTGTATTCTACCCCAATTGCTATTTTCTGCCCAACCTTATTTGATTTTGCCCGAAATAAGTATGATTTAATCTGAATTTAGTCCTGGGGAATCCAGAATGTGTGTGTTATAAAAAACGAAATTTGAAAAGTATCCCTACTGATACGGCATTCGTACAAATTTGGAAACCAGAAAGTAGTTTGAGTTAAACTGGAAGCAGTAATATACTCGTAAATAAACGCTCCTATGCATATAAACGGTCAATTTTTATAGGAAACATGAGAGTGTGCCAGTTTCAGACTTTGTATTTGAGAAAAGCAGCAATGTTAACGCTCCCATGCACATATACCTTCAATTTTTACGTAAAATAATAAAGTGTACTGTTTTTGGATTTAAGACTTCAAGACACATCACCCAATTCCTGTTGAATCCAGCAAAGATGATTTTAAATTTCGAATATTCCATTTGTTCAATGGTCATTTGTCATAATCATTTGTCCTTTTTCATAAAATTCCCTCTTTGTACTGTAAAAATAATACACTATGCAATATAAATTGTTCTGAGCTGGGCTTGTAGAAGCGAAGAAGCGTCACTTCGCGCGATTTTTATATTTAATCTGAAAAACAAGAATCACTCAATACATAAAAACGTACAATTATGTCTTGCCGAAAATACTGGAGAACGATATGGCAAATTAGGAATATCCGAAATCATCAGTGATTTCAAGCCAGAATCTTCAGAGAGGCTGGATCATGATCCAACATGATCCAAAAAGATATGATCTCGCCACACACATCTAAAAAAAGTGAACTAATCAAATGGTCCGTAGGGATTCTTACGACGACCTCCATTTTTAAAAGGACGTCAAGTGGCAAATTTGAACCAAGTTCAACGCTGCATGTGTGAATTGTAGAAAAAACTCGAAAAAACGTCTTATAAATAATCGTTTGAAGCTGAAACGAAAATCAGAAACACGTGTTTAATATTTATAAGGAGTGTGAAAATGTAAAAAAGCGTGCTATTAAAAAATATGAAGTGCTTCTTTAAAACATATTTGAAGAATGATAATCTACCATTCTATTGACACTGTTGATTTTTGGGAGAAGGAAGAGAGCATCCAAATTGGCTTGTATTGTGCTTTTTATTATTCAAATTATTATAAATGAATTGTACTTATGTTTTCATCATTTTGATTATTATGAATTACCTGAAAGGCAGAATTTCATCCTTAAAAATATTGTTTGAAGAAAATGTCGAAACTTGAATCATAATTTTCATTATTGGATGTACTTTTCGTATAATATAATCATGGCAGAGGTAATAAAAATATGAGGAATACAATAATAAATATAGTTTAATAATTCAAATTTTTTTATGGCTCTTCTGATTTATTCAATAGTATGCCAAAAAAGATGTTAACCATCCACACAGATCCCTATTCTATATGAAACAAAGTAATATAAGAATATTTTTAATGACATTTTGATTGACTTTAAACAATGTCGGGGATTGATGCCCTGCAGCACAAAAAAAATTCAACTACCCTACGGCATACAGAAGTGTGAGTTCTGACTTCGATATAAGGGACATTATGTATCAAATGATATCCAATTGAGAAATCGAAACTCACAGTAATTTGTAGCCGCAATTTTCTTTCAACATACTTTGAACCATTTCGCACGCACGTGCGGATTTTTTGGCGAGGTATGGAAAGTTACGGTCTTGTTATCTTGAGTGTTTTCGCAACCTATCACTGTGCAGGGTATCACCGTTCTTATCTAAAGGAAACAGTCAATGCTGGATGTAGTAATTGTACCCTTGGCGATAAGAAGAAGATTACGAATGTATGTCTGGAAAAAGTACGCTTTTTACAGACCGCCTTGATTTTCGTGCTAGTTTTTAATGATTTTTTTCTAAACTCATTAATTTCGACATTGAATTAGGACAGGGTGTCCAGCATGCGCGTGAAGCTTGAAAAGCGGGAATTGTACATAATTTTATTTTTGAAGCGGGAATTTATCAATTTTGCATGAACGGAGCAGGATGGAAATTTTTGTTGTTGTTTGAATCACCGTATTTTTCCCAATTTTTTTTTTTAATGCATCCATTTCGACTATTTTCAGTTCAATATATCTCTTCTTCATAATGATCGATTAACAGCTCCAAATTTACAATTTCTATTAACTGTAAAACTATGCACCTTCAAGAATTAAATGACGTATTAACCAAACTCTTATTATCTACTTTTTACTATCGAAGTTTGAGAAACGCCGTGCTAAATCGTGATCCAAAATGATTTGAATTGTGGTTAGGCAAGCGTCTGTACGTTGTCATAGTAACCAATGTGAAGGTCGTCGTACAAGACGCGATTTGAACGTATTTCGTACCCCCAGGTGGCGGGGTCATAGTTTTTTGGATCATGATCTAGGATATATTCGATCATTTCGCTAGTTGTGGCATTTGAAAAGACGTCGAAAAGCTTCGGAGGGCCTCGGCAAAGAGAGACGTTCGAAAAGAATCAGAAACAAAGTTCACATGCAAGCCGGAAAGGCTCGAAAAGAACACTCTTTTGGAACCTCTCCTTCTTTTCCGCTAGGGTTCGTCCAGCAACATCGGACCTCATTAAAATACATATATAGTTATAGAAACGAAACTGCGAAGCCTATTGAGCAAACATTTTTTGATAATAAGCGTTACGAAAATTTTTTTTTCTGAGGTATGGTGGAAATCTTGAAGAAGATAAGCGAGAAGGGTCCGCACTTCTCGATAGTGTGGGATTTTTACCCACTGAAAAACACCATCCTTTCCTTCTTGGCAGAGATCTCCCTGGAACCGCTTTCGCATTACTTCAGGGGATGCCATTTTTCTTGCCTGCTGGGGCTCCTGCTGTTTTTCTTTCTTCTGGACTGTCATGTTTCAACCAGGATGTAAGCGTCGTCCTTAGCAGCGCGACAGCCTCGCGCATCAGGCTCGTCGGCCTTCGGACATCTTGGTGAGACATGGTTGGTTCTCATTGTTCGTTTGGGCACACTGTCAGTTATCGTTTCTTCTCTTCTATCTCCGTCTTATCCCTCAAGAACACACTCTTGCTTCTTTTGCCTGTAGACGGTTACAACATATTCTGCCACCTTGTCCGATTGTTCCTCATTTTGGAGCATTACGCTAACTATGCTCTCGGGCGTGATTTCGCCTATTCCTTCTTCCAGGTTGTGCATAAGAGTGGCCCAACGATTACATACAAAGAATGGATAGTGCGCGTCGTCCCGTTCCTCGTGACAGTACACACATATCATCCACTTCTACTGTCCATTAAAATACCAGCCTTTTCTCCTGGACCAACACGTCGATTGGTATAACTTCGGCAATCACTCGTATCGCCGGTTCTAATACCGTGCAAAACGAGCACGCTATTCTGATAGACTGGGCCACTGTCATTAGGAGTCAGCGTTTGCTTGGTCTAGGGCCGTGCGCATTGGCCATAAGCTTGCTCAGCGCTGTCATCTCTCCTACAGCTTTGATCGCTGCCTGACTTATCTTCTCTCAGAATGAGAGCTTGTTGTCCATCCGGATTCCCAAGTGCTTTACGGCTTTCTTGTCTGTAACCACTGTCTTTTGTTCCTCCTCTTTGAACAGTGGGATCTCCATTATTAAGGTTGTGCCTGTGCCCTCCTCTCTGATCGGATGAGTCGGAAAGAGCGCATCAACGACTTTTCTCTATGGTTTCGGCTTTCATTACCTCGCACGCTGATAGTACTTCAAGCTTCCGGCTAACTATATTTGTACCCTAGGCCCCATGGCTCACTATCCACCTCCTCACACAGTGTGGTCCAGCTCGACTTTTTCCTTGACCTGATAGCTATTCTTAGCTGTTTCTTGGCTAGCTCCCATTCGTGCCTCTTTGCGTTCTCGTGGTGGCATTCCGTCTGCATTTTGGGCACTCCTTACAGAGCTCTGAAATTTCTGCATTCCACCAATAGGCAAATGTTCTATTCCTGTGCCCCTTCTTGCGAGGCATCGAAGCCTCACAGGCCTGATGTATGAGTCGCATTAAAACTTCCACCAATTTTTCCGCGCCCATGTTAGCTTCCTCCAATAGACTGTTCTGCTCCCTGACTATCGTCAGGGATAACTTTTTAGCGTCCAATTTAGCCACCTTCCATTTTTGGGCTTTGCTATGGTGTGTCTTGATTGTTGGGCTGCCTCCGATATTAAAAGATATGTACCGGTCGTCACTATTGATGTAGTCCTCAAGCATTTCCCATTTCTGTGTGAATGGGGCTTTTTCTTCAGATGATAAGGTGATGTCCGGGATCCTTCCGACGTTTCCGCCCCTCCTGAAAGTTGTCGTTTCTCCAACATTCATGACTAGAAGCGCTCGTCTTGCTGCCATATCCATTCTGCGCTTCCCTTGCGAGTTTGATTTGGGCTTTTCCCGTTCTACTGCTCTGGCATCTAAGTCCCCGGCCACTATAACTCCCCCTTCGGCTTCCTGAATTGTATTTTTTAGCAGGTCCCGTTTTTCCTGAAAATTCTAGATGCCCTCATTGGGCGTGAAGTAGCAACTCACATATGTGACGCCTTTGCTCTTTATCCAGACGTATTCATTCGCAGATCCACGTTTTTCGATCGTGAGCTTCCTTGGATTTCGCACCCAAATGGCTGCCGTACCCAGGTTGTGCGAACGTCACGTTGTGGTGTCCCTGTTCTGGCACTGCTCACTGATAATCAGTAGATGGACCTTCTTTTTCAACGCTAGTTGCTCTAGGAGATCGTTTGCTGCTTTGCTCCTGCGCATATTTCCCTGTAGGACCCTCAGCATGAGTTGGCTCGTTTGGCTCTATCAAGTGCTTGTCTAAAGACCATGCACGCGCCCTACACAGGTATGTATTTCAAATTCTCCAGTTTTGTCTGCATACTGTTACAGAACACGCAGTGCAGTTCGGACGTACAGGCACTTGCTTTATGTCCGTCCATGCCGCATTTGTAGCATAGGCCGCTACGATCCGGCTCTTTGTACTTTCTGACTTGGTGTCCATAGTCTAGAAACTTAAAGCATCGGTTGACTCGTGCACTCCGTCTCACTCTGCTGCAGATCCATCTCACTTCAATGCGGGCGGTTTCTAGCAGTATGTTCGCTGCTTGCTCGTTGAGTTCGACAAAGGCCATAACCTGTTCTCTCCTATTTGGTTTCGTGATTGACACCTTCAGCTCTCCGGCTTTCTCTCTAAGGTCTCCCTTCAGGGCTTGCTCGATGTCCTCCTGTGTTGTGACACAGTCGAGATCTAGGAGTTCTAGTTTGACTTTGGGAACCAGATTCCTCATGGTTCATTTACGTTTATTTGGTTCTCCCAAAATTCCATAGAACCGGCTCTGGCCACCGAGGCTTTCACCCGATCGGAATCAGCGAGGAGATTAATACTCCTTTAGGGTACTTTGTTTTGAATACACTTACTCATGCCTGGCTTGTGATTCAGAGTTCCTTCCCCCAGGTAGGTACCATTTTTGGATTTCAGATTTCAATCATATCACTCAAGGATTGTGCAAAAAAAACTTTAAATTTAATTTTTTATTCGCGGGAAAGCGTCAAATTTCACAAGAACTGCCCATGTAACCGCTCCCATGCACATAGACGATCAATTTCCTGTGAAATAAAAAAGTGTACAGTTTTTAGACTTTAGATTTCTTAACTTTTATCCATTATCTGAACATTTAACTGGAGAGTTAAATGTTATTTAAACATTTACCTGTTATTGCATTCAAATAGAAAATCTATGTCGATTTGACATCTATAGTGTTAATTTCAGAATATAACTAAGATATTAATTCAGGTCGGAAGGCTACATTTAATAAAATGCAATACATACAATACAATGATTAAAACATGAAAAATGGTGTACAAGAGGTACCATTAGGTGTAAAATAAGCATTTGATAGATAAATTGGATCGTAAAAGACATCAGTTAGTTATCTATGAAGACGTTTAGAATCTATTTATAGTAGTCTCTAATATTAATAGGTGGAAGATAGGAAGGTCAATTAGAATAAAATTTGAATGATGGTAGAAATGAGGTTCTTTCGCTTTTGTGGTATTGACATTACCATAATAATAATGTAGCAAAATTCATAACTTGAAGAAAGACAAAATAGAAAGTTAAAAAGGTATCGCATGAAAATTTTGTGTTGGCCCTCGCAAGGCTCTACGTACTTGGGCACTTTACGATGTTGGCTCTATTTTGGCAAACTATGGAGGGACAAAACTATTTTAACATGCTCGCTTGGAAATTCCCAGGTGGGTTGCACACAAAGGGCCATAATAAAGTGGCTCTTTGTAGAGCCTTGCTAATCCCTCTTTGGAGCCCTTCTACTGGCCTGTAAGTATAACCGACAAATTCACACATATCTTCATTAGCTGTTTATTTCACACGACTTTTTCTGCGACTGAATTTCACTTATTATTCCCACTTTCGCAAATATTTGAAGCAATAATTGCACTCTGGAGAACAAAACTATGTTCCAAACTGAAGAATTACTATTCTTTGTTTCTCATAAACACTAAATTTATTTTGCACTTGGACTAAAATATTTCAATGCGCTTTTTATAGTAAATTCTATTCACTTTTGTTCAATATTCTCTGACCTCTAGAGTCTGAAAATTTGCTTTCAGATACTGGATGGTCATATGGATGACGTTTTCAGTTGTGCTTTTTTATATTCTGGTGACACAATTGTCACAGCGAGCAGAAAGTGCTTGCATGGTTGAGAGGTGACTTGATTGGTTTCGAGTTGAAGCCTAGCTTTTAATCCTTGTCCTCTCCATAACTTATGTTGTTTATTTTTAGATTCTATAAAAGGAGAAAAATCAAGTATTTATGAACTTAAAATACATGTTGGAGAAGCAATTTTATTCTCCAACTCAGTATACTGAGTCCCAATTTGACTTACCGAAAAAAGAAGGCTTTGGATTTCTATTTAAAACTGAATTAGCCATCAAAATACGTGATCAATTCTAGAACGTAAGTATACTAAATTTAGTTCGAACAATAATATCATCTGAATAATGTAATGCAAACATTCAAATTCTTATCGCAAGTGAAGAAAAATTGGTTTAAAGAATGTAAATAAAAGAATACATTGAAGCTCTTTTAATCCTGAAATGAAGGAACTTGAGTATCAAGATTTGCATGATAAAGAAAGCGATTTTGCATTTAATCTATAAACTTGAGATTTAATAATTCTGTAAATCGGAAAAGTTGATTTGTTCATAATATAGTAATACTTCTACACATTTATTCATATTATCAACTATAATATCTAAAATCTAATATATAACTTACTATATGAATATTGTAATATCCATAAACAAGTAAATAATTATTGACATGAAATATTTTTGAAAAATAATGTTCATAAGCTTCTCGATTGTGTATTGTTAAAAGTATTGCTCACCGACCTCAATTATTTATAGGTTCTCAACTACTGTGACCCGGGGCTAAGCGGCGCATTTGTGGGAAAAGCAGAGCATACTCAATTCTGTATTTAAAATGCGATAATGCTCCTTCTACGTCTTTCAATTGAAGTTTTGCAATTGACTTTTGGAAGCCATTGTATTTTTTACCTAGAAGAAGCAATTATAGCATTCAGGAATACAGAATTGAGGGAACGCGCTCATTCCCACATGCACCGCTTAGACCTGGTTTATGGTATTCAAAATGAATCAATGCTTTTCAAACAAAAAATGGTATTTTTTGCGATTGCGCAAAAAATGTTGAAAATAGTTATCTAAATTCCATAATGAAAATGAATAAAATTAGAGAGCAAAATAATATATTACGTTTAATAGGAAATTTCTAAGCCCCACTCTGTTTCGAAACCAGTGACTTGTCAGTAGTGAAAGTCAGTCTAAACGCATTGCTGATAAGGTCGCTGAGTACAAAATTTAATCTCTGAGAAAGTATGTAAAATTACTTTTGAATAATTCTTTGAATTACAAAAAAGTTTTATTTCAAATCTTAAAAATAACTGATGAATTGCTACATTAACAACTATTGTCCCAAGGAAGAAAAAAGTGAAACTAGTGAAATCTTTGTAACTTTTGAAAAGAATATTTTAAGTTTGAGGTGAAAACACTGTCTTATATAAAGCACGTTATTTAATCGGCTTTTCGCAATACTCAAATGCGTTCAATGTCGTTTATGAATGTTGAAAAGATTATTTCACAAATCAACGTAAGAAGTGTATA
>JAUMHM010086960.1:0-10642 GCA_032362435.1 Melikaiella ostensackeni
TAGAGCACCGTTATGAGAAATGTATTAGTCTTGAGGGAGATTATGTTGAAAAATGAAGTGAAAAAAAAAACGAAAAAGTTGTTTTTCCTTATCAGGCCGGAAACTTTTCACCCCACCCGCGTATAAAGAGTATTATGTGTGGCACTTGCCCCTCCACTGTCCCACACGCTCCCACTACGTAGTATGCAAACATGCAAACGTACATAGTGCGTTGGTGTGAGGGAAGGTCCACAATGGGAGCCGCGAACGCCGACTTTCGAATGTTGATGCGTATTTGACGCCATACGCACGTTGTTGCCAACCGTCCCATCGAGAAAACAAAAAATGCGAAACTGCTCGGACAGTTGGCTACAACGGGCGTATGACGTCAGGTACGTCGTTGCTGAAGTTTCACTTCCGACGCGCGTGGTTTCCACGCACATTTTCTTTTTTCAAATTGGGAATATAGATTCATTAAGTGCTATCTAATGGACTGTGCAATTAAAAAGAGGTTGAATGTTCCAAAGTTGAGATAATTAAAATTGAATTTAGCACCTTATGCATGTAATCCCTATCCCAGGATATCGAAAATGCCACATAGTTTATAGTCCAAGCGTTGACCGCAAAAAACCCAGCCCATCAAGATTAAGGATGAAACCAACTCAGAATAGTGTTAGTTGAAGTAGGATCACTAGGGTTGCCTAACCTCATCCTGTCCAGATGCCAAAAAAAAGGTCATTTCCGGTACGATTTTTGAGTCATCATTATGCCCATCGAGATTAAGGATGAGTAAATTGTCAAAATATAGTACTGAATGATCTCTATCGGTAGCTCTGGGGTTGCCTCATCCCACCCAGTCCGCAACCCTTGGCAATCCCTTTCGAAGTTATGTATTTTGGGTGCAAAATTTTTTTGTTTCATCTGGAAGATTGTTGGATTAGCTTTTCTAAAATTTACTTCAGCAAATTAGATTTGCTACAAATTTTTTTGGATTTTTTTTCAATTCTTCTGGAAAATGGTCCCATTAGGTTTTATTAAATTTAATAAATGAAATTAGATTTTCTGAAATCTTTGAAAATTAAAAAAAAATTGAGGCTGATTTTTTGGTAGGAAAATTTTTTTAATTCTTCTAGAATGTTGTCTTATTCGAGTTGATAACATGAAAAAATATAATTAAAACTAAACTAATAATCCGGAAGGGCAAGAAATGATACTTTGGGAACATGAATTTAAATCTATATTTGTGTGTAGAAAAATACGAAAAGCTTTCATATATATATAATTCAAAAAATTGGTCAAACAACCACCGCAGGGTCCCCCTGGGAGCGACTGCCATCCATGAAAATGACACCGGCTCCCAGTAGAACCGCGGTAAATCGGTATATATATATATATATATATTAGGCGCGCGCGTATGCGCGCGCATATTATAGTCAAGTACTACTACAGCCTCCGAGGCTGGCAACGATTTTACAAGCAGAAAAACTAAAAGAGAGTCTACTTGCCTCCTCCTCATAACCGGAAAAACCTTTCCCGCGGATTATTGGTGCCGTTCGATACGATGCTTTCTCGGGATCGAATCGGATCGTGTCGGTTTTGTCTTGGGTCGGGATCGAGTTTTCGATACTTGGTATCGGTTTGGTCTCGGTTCGACGTGGTGTCGGAAAGTCGATATATCGACTCGCGATCGGATTGGTTTTTCGATACTCCTTCGCCAGATGTGTGTGTGCATACCTAGCCGTTCTAGACAAAGCGTCAAGGAAAATTGGACAATGGAACTGACGTCAGAATTTCGAACCCCGACTTAGAACACTCTAAGTAGAGATTGAAGAACGTTTTTTCTGTATAAGTAACTCTAATTATTTGTATTTTTTTGTAATACGAAGTATAAATTGAAAATTAGAATACAAATTAATTCCAAATATCTTATGAAAGGAAAAAGAAAAAATTGCTTTCATAAAGAATTCTGAACGTTATGAGTGGCTTGGGTGAATAATGAATGATTATTTCAGAATTATACAGTACTACAGTGCGAAAAAGTAGCACACTTCATTAGTTTTTTTTTGTTTATCTATGGATGTCAAAAGTCTTCTAGATTTTTTAGAAAAAGGAAATGTAATACAAACCCAGTTTTACAACAAACTGAAATATGGAGATAAACATCATAAGTGTAATTATATTACACACAACAATTTTCATCAAGAAATTTATTTTATTACATTTCAAATAAAGAAACGTTTTCAATAATTTTCGACTGAGATATTAACCAACAATTAATCGTAATACTTCACAACTGTGACATTAACCGGATATAAAAAATGTTTCCCATTTCACACAAAAATCACCGAATTTGTAATACGTTCCTGACAAGAAATTATGTAATTTTTTACAGAATCAATAAATTTACTGTGCAGCTGTGAGCTACGAGCATGCATGATTTTTAATAAAAAAGTTGTGAAATACAAAATTACAAATATTCACTATATAATGTACACCATTTTTAATTTAAAAATTTTTTCAAAAATGTCAACTTATTTATTCATTGTGACCCTAAAGACCCCAAACATATTGTGTCAAGAAATTTACTTGCACAAAAAAATGTGTGCCTGAGTAGGTTTAATTATTTGTTGCGCAATCACGGTAGAGTTTCATTATAAATCCCAAAGGTTCTTTTTATCTGACGAAAAATATTCTGGAAAAATTCTGTGCCTGTATCTAAATAAATCTATTAGAATGGTTCGACTTTTCATTCATGATTTTATACCTTTTTATGTTAATTTTCATACAATTGCCAAAGTATGATGTATTATGAAAAAAATATTTTCAATTATTTTTTGGGATTTTTAAAGTTTCGTGTTCCTGGCCATCGCGAATATAATTCTTGAGGACATGCGTGATATCACATCTTTTTATGAGGATAGAGAGCAGAAGCAGGCACACAAATGTGTTATTCCCAGAGCTCAAAACAAATTTTCGAATCATTCTTCTGGATTTTCCATTCGTCACAGAGTGTAACTTATTCACCTTTTGTCACCTATTTTTGAAATCTGTCACCTTTTACCTTATTTTAGTTGAAAAAAAAAAATTTCTTCAAAATTGCAATTTAAAATGCCTTATAGTTCATTTGTGAGAGCTGAAGTGAGCCGCGATTTTTCTGAGACTGGGAGAAAGCCGGAAAATGACAGTGAATTCATTTTCTGGTCAGAATTTTGTTCATTTCTATAGTTTTAGTTGAAAAACTTATTCAATCAGGACTTCAAGTATAAAGTCTTACAGCTTGAAACACCGCGGATGGATGGATTCGACGAATTTTTGAAAGGACAGGAACAACAGCAGGAGCAAGAACCAAAAGAACAAGGTTCTAGCTCTCTCTCTCTCTTTCACACCCACGTCCACTATTGTTCTTGCTCTCCCTCACTGTCTCACATCCACGGCATCCCCCCTGCTCTCTCACTCCCACTCTGCCGACCCTCCTCACTCATGAGCGCACGCGCTGAAGGATAGCGCTGCTCTATGAACTTGTAAATGAGGTCCTATGTACCCTGAGAGGCCCTTATCAAGTTTCAAAGGTAATTCAAATTCTGGAACAATTTAAAGCTATGCACCCAGTGGTGAAGAAAATTAAAGGAGGTCTTTACGACAGCCTTATGACATTTTCACGACGCCGCAAAGACGTCATATGTCCGTATCGTAAAGATGCCGTAAAGAAATCTTTGCGATATAAAAATATCTTAAAAATATCTCAAAAATATCTTGACGACACGGGTATATGACGCATTTGCGACAACGTGAAGATGTCAAAAGTATGTCGTAGAGACGTCATCCATTTTCTTGACAACTGGACAGACATGAATTTTTGTTTATTATACTCATTTATGGAAACGGTTATTCCAAACTAAAAAAATATATATTTAAAGGCAGACTTACAATCTCACCAAATTTTTTGTTATGCTATGTTAGTGTTTCTTGCCAAAAATTGGTATTTTCAATGAAAACTTTACAACATTTTTCATACTGAACTCAAAATTTTTGTCCAGTTTGTGATTTTGTTGGCGCTTTATGCCGAAAATCGGTACTTCTGATAAAAAACCATCGGATTTCAAAGAAAATGAACCATTTTCAAACAATTCTAGGTTACGCTCGCATTTTTCACCGGAAACCGGCATAGATTTTGAAAAAGATTTACGATTTTCCAACAATTTGAGATTAGGGTAACATTTTGAACCGGAAATCGGTTATTTCAAGCAAAAGATATTAGGTTTAGAAGAAGATTTACAATTTTAAACTATTTTTGTTGCGTTGGGGTAATGATTTTTCTTTCAAAATTGCTATCAGTAATAAAAAAAATCGTTAGCTTTCGAAGAATATTTGAAATATTCGATTGATAATAGGTTGGACTTGCGTTTTCGACCAGCAAGCGATTCATTTAAACAAACATAAAAAATTGAAACGAATTGACTTCAAAAATTAAACTTACAATTATGAAAAACTTTAGGTAATGTAAGTGTTTTTCGTCGGAAAGTGGTATTTTTGAACAAAAATGCAACAATTTGATTGTTTATACAAAAATGTTATATATTAATTCTGAAGTTGAGATATCAATTTCCATCAGTTATCATAAATGTTGTTTTTGCTTTTCTCTTCAATTATTTTAGAGATGCTATGAAATACAAAAATTTGGTATCAATATTAATTTAACATTCTAGTTTGAAAACTACGTAAGACAAAAAAAAATAATCGCGGGCGCAGAGCGCGTGTTTGTTTTCTAGTCATATCAATATTGAATCGAAATTGCGATTTTTTTCTATAGCAAAAGGGAACAAAATTCTCGAATAATTACAATTAAATTAAATTTTTCAATTCGTTATATTAAACAATGTGGGTTTTCTGAATGCTATAAACTATTATAAAAATCATTTGAATGATTGCGAACGGAAAATAGATTTACTGCAGTTAAAAATGCATTCAAAATTATACTGGCACTTACTTGTATTTTACAAATCTGTTTTCACAACACTAAAGACTCGGCCTCAATGTCCCTGCAATTTTATTTGAGTTCCTTGAATCAACATTAATTTACAAGAATCTGTCAGCTTCATACTTTCAGTGATTTTAATATATTGATCATGAAATCATGAATAAACAAAAGTTCTTCAATTTCCTTTCATGCTTACAAATTTTAACCATAAATCTCAATTATCAAACCTTATATACTAAGCCATTAGTTCCAAAGCCACAGTGACAAAAATATAAGTGTCAAGACCTTAATGCCAAAAATACATTTTACTGTTTCAAAGGTTGTTCTTGAAGATACAATGTAACATATGGTAAACAGTTCGTAAGGAATATGGTGAAATTTATTGACGAGTGGCCTGTGAATATTGATTCATCATCTATTATCGTATGCTTAGCTAAGGCTTCAAGAACAATGTGAAAATCACTTATTTACTGTATAAAATATTACGAAAATGTGTGACAATGTGCTTACACAGTTATTAGATTCAATCAGGTACACTGAATCTTACGCAGCCTCTTGAATCAAGAACTCATTGACAAATATGTACTTTTAGTGTCACGTGTTATGAATTCGGATCATACACTAAATCCTAAGATGTCAAACTTTGATCCACTTTGAGATTAGAACTGGACACACAAAGTAACTTTTGCCTCTACTAAAATGATTGTCAAATAAATTAGAAAGAATTTTTTTTTTCTTTCAAGAATTAAGTAACTTGTTTTCTTTCCTTGAATTGATATGAATCATGAACAACTCAGAAAAACAAGCTTATTGCGTATAATCGTATAGATAATGACTAGAGTGAATATATATTGTTACAATGCTAATCAAATTCTTCGCTGATGAAGGAATCAGTTTTTGCTCTGACTGGAAAAGATGCGGATCCTTTATAATCTTGTTTCCTTCTTGGCAATTATTTTTCATTTCATTGGTAAATATATTAATATAATGTCATATCTACTCTCTTAAATCGAATAAGTAACCTGTCACTGGTATCCACTGAAATCTCACTGGTTGCAATAACCAGAACTGGCAATCAGTGTAATTTCACTGGTCACTCAGTCGTGCATGTGACCGTGAATCAGATTAGATACGTATCTGGCACTTTCCATTAATTACAACCGTGATGGTCACATATTGCGTACATTGAATATCTTTGGAACAAGACTTATGTAGCATACGTTAGAGAGAAAGACTCATTCAAAAAAGGTAAGAATTTCAGAGATTTGAGCAAAAGACAAGCCTTTGCGGATTCCGAGTGGAAGACATGAGTCGTGAGATGTTCATAAGAAATCGCGTCTTACTACCTTGTGTTTCATGCGGCGTTTGTCTACCTTCCACTTGACATCTTGATTCATCAAGAAAGATCGCACTATCTAACATAATTGAGTAATGACTCTCTGAAGATGAAAGTTCAATGATGAAGAGCTTCTTCCGGATAAAAGATACTATAAAAAAACAGATCTTGTTCGCCTCCTTAGGTTCAACTCGAGAAAGCAAATAATCAGATAATAATAATAATCACGTCTGGCACCCCTCGCGGGCTTTTAAAAACTCGAATTTTCAGACTGCGGTTGCAGAAAGTATCGTGTGCATTATCACTCACCGTACGGCTTGGCTTTGCCTTGCCTTCGGACTAGTGTTGAGCCTTCACATTCGCAGTGATCAATTCGCCCGTTTGGCCTCTTGCATCGAAATATACAGAATTAAGTTCGCAGTCCGGCTGTTACTGGAATGGTGAACCTATTGTTTGCGGACCTTCTTCTCCTGACAGATCTCATCCTCCTGGCGGACTCAATCTTTCCTTAGGACTTCACCCTCCTCTCGAATTTCATCCTCCTGTAGAAGTCCATCCTTCCACCACACGAAATGAGCGACACTTGCTATTAGGAACAGGATTACGCGTCCGCAAGCATTCTTTCCCCCTCACAAAAAAAAACTTCGGACGAAATCAGCAGTTTCTACCTATGAAGGTATAATACCACTTACCAAAGTATATACGGTAATATCAACACCCAATGGTGACGTTCTCGCAGTATTGGACAAAAAGAATATTCTTCGGGGAATATATAGTATACATCGAATACGAATAAAGATAAACATGAGGGTGCCCTATAAAGTCAGCGAAATTACCCCAGAAGGGAAGACGCTATGTCCATTAGGGACACCCCTCGCATCAAGTGATATCCTTGATTTAAACAATTAATTCCATTGAAATAAACATGAAACTAAAATACAGTATTGTTTGTGTTTCGAATTCGGATCAAAACTGGCCATGTGAATGTTAATTCCAATAAAAAATCCATTCATTATGGTTTCCAAGTCTTAATCTTTCGTCGATTCCACAGTCAGTCTTTTTCGGAAAAACGACCATCATTGCTGACATAATTGTGGACGCGCAATATAACGGTCGTCATTACGGCCATAATTACCAAGGAGACTGAGCCTTTCATGAGGCGGAGACTAAATAATATAAATCAATATATACCACGCTGAAATAGCTACCAAAAATGATAAAACAAATAACCTAGCTATTCTCTGAGCCTTATTATCACATATGAATTATATTAAAATCACTTTTATTAGAAGCTATTTGTTTTGGGATACTGCGCACCTAGCCCGCAATTACTTCCCGAAAAAAACCTATTTTTTTCATGAGACTTGGTCTTAGTGGAAAAAAACCAGGTCTGTCCTAGGTTTGGACCTAAGCTCAGACCTGGGTGAAAACATCGGTTCATGTCCGCCTACATCTGACGAGGATTGTAGTATATTGTATTCAACAATAATACCATTAATTAGAGAATCAAGAGAAAAATGGGTAATTTTATAAAATTTCTTCCAAATGGCGTAAAATCATATTCAAAAGTACCACATGATTTTCTTATATTTTTTTGAATTTTGTTTTTCATAATTTGTGAGGAACAGTGAGTAATTAAAGTATTTATTATTTCTCTACAGCACAGATATAAATAATTACACCATAGTCCGAACAAGTAAGTAAAACTGCAGACTTCTGAAAGAGTGATCTGATGCAATGACAAACTTTATTTTCGATTTTCGAAATAAAAAAATATATCAAATAACAAAAATGAAATAGAAAGTTTTGACTCTTGAAGTGAGCCGGTTCTCAATAGTCGGCACAGTAGTGGGCGCTATTAATTTAGTTCAAACCGCATTTGAAGTGAAGAGTGAATATGCAGCCTGGACCGCATATACAGTCTGTGCACTCAGTACTATATACGTACAAAAGTATAATCCCAGAGAGTCGCGATATAAATAACTTCTGATACAGCACTGACTGTCCTTGCGAAGAGCTTCAGTAGATGGCGTCAAGGGACGCTCGAGGTGGAGTAGGTGTAGACAGAAGCAGTCGAGCGTGAACAACCGTGAAGTCAATAAAAGAATGGGCGGCGCAGTAACGTGAGATAAGTGTAGTTTGATTTATTTTGGAAATAACCTTCTGTGATGAAATGATCTGAGTTAGTACTACCAGGCAGGCACACTGCACGCACCAGGTAGTTTCTAGAAGCATTGGTCTAGCTTCTGAAAGCAATAGTCCTGCTGGCTTCACGAAATCAGTTCTCAAACTCGTTATGTAAAGATCAACGCAGAATAAGAGGTAATGCAGTAAGTCAGTATTTGTGTCAATTCGACTTGCTCTTCTGGTATTGTTTTCCCTGCATCTTTTGAACTCTTTATTTTTAGCTTGCTGTGCTTCTTCCGATGATTGACCGATCAAGACAACAAGGTAGTTGATTATGCTGGGACCATAAATTCAAACTTTTTGCTTTGATGCAGACATGACGTAGGGGAGGCTGGGGAGACTTGGCCCGGTACGAGATTCAACAATTGGCAATAACGTTTATTTAAGTAATCCCTAAAAACTGTGAAAAAAATTCCATGAGTGCTTTGATCCCTAAATATTACACTTAAACTCTAAAATGATAATTCTGAATGTCATTGAAAATATTCTGTAATTAATAAATTCGTGTTTAATGATGTAATCTTTTATCTCACTTTGTAAGGATATATGTACACTTGTAATTCAAATTTGTAAAGTAACAATATATCGTGTTCTTCGTTACAAAGTATTTCATTGATTACGTACTAATCGTAGTCGTGAAATAACTATACGTAAAATTGATAAGATTTGAACGCAAAAACTGATGTTGGGGAGACTTGGCCCGGTGGCAACAAGCTGATTAAATGTGTATTATTACTTTCGAGGTGATAAATTTTAATGTGCGTGTATGCTCTGCGTATATGACTCAATGGCCATCAAGTAATGAATGTAAACATGCAATAATAGTAATAGTTCATATATTTCTAATACAAATAGTAATAGAAATAGTAGTCATAATACTAGTGTGTAGATAGGTAAAATATGATAAAACATGTCTTATTTTCACAGTTCTGTGATACTGTTAATGTTGCTATGATTTTCAATCATCCCGCTGTTGCCAACGCCCTCTCAGAGAAAATGTGTATACTACGATCTCAAAAAATTTCCAGCGTTGCGTTAATGCTATAAAACGTAACACCATGTCAGTGTAATGGTCACGAAAGAAAAACAATATTAATTTGCCGTTTTTGACGTGTATCTTGTGCATTATTAATCAAAAAACTTCCTTGTATTGCATTGCACTACGTATGAGTATTGTGCACAATTCCATATGTTTTCTTGCAATGAAAACAATGACATAACCTAATAATTTGTTTTGTATTTAATTATTTGTATTTCATTCGCACTGGTGTACCATTAGACATTTCCATTATTTATTGTTTTTTCAAATTTTTATTGAATTATTTTTTCACAGAAATAAGAATGCTTTATTTTTACAAAGCGAAAGGCACGCGGGATAAAATAGATCCTGACAAATTGAAGGCCGCATCGAGTTATATTTTGGAAAATCCCGGAGCTTCTGTAACTAAAACAGCTGAACGTTTTGGAATCTCCCGAAAAACGTTGGGTCGCTATGTTGATAAAATCAACAATAAAGAAGAAACCGATTTTCGATCCGATTTATGACATTCCCAAATATTTGCGCCGGAAGAAGGGCAACTTTTACAAAAATATTTAATCACATGCTGCAAATTGAATTACGGTCTATTTGCTAAGGCAACAAGAGAGTTTGTTTATTTGTATGCAGCAGAAATTGGTAAAGATCTACCTGACAATTGGAATCGTAATAAAATAGCTAGTTGCGACTGGCTGTGTGGATTCATGCATAGGCATTCATTCTCATCACTGCGGACACCACAAGCTACAGGCTTAGCCAGAGGAAGTGCTTTTAATCGAACAACTGTTTCTGAATTTTTCAATAACCTCACGACGGTTTTCTCAGCACAAGAATTTAGTCCTGAAAATATATACAATATTGATGAGACTGGCGTTACCACAGTACAAAAAACAGGTATGTTTTACAAAATCTATGCAGAGTTTTATTCATAGACTGCCAAGATTGAATCATCAATCATCGTAACGTAAACTTTTTGCAGGAAAAATCATAGCATTGAAACGCCAAAAACAAGTGTCGCAAGTTACGTCTGCCGAAAGAGGAACATTGGTCACTATGTGCTGCGCTATTAGTGCGATTGGTGGGTCGATTCCGCCATATTATGTATTTCCTCCGTCTGGTTTTGGAC
>JAUMHM010086961.1:0-10642 GCA_032362435.1 Melikaiella ostensackeni
GGTGACGGATAGAAACTACGCAGATTCAAAAGTATCACTTTTTCAGATGATGATTACGAACGTTTAATAAAAGTTCACAATTGAAATTTGATAATTTACAAAAGAAAAAAAAATATTCTTCTCGTAAATTATCAAATTTGAATAATGAACTTTCATTAAACGTTCGTAATCATCATCTGAGAAAGTGATACTTTTGAATCTGTGTAGTTTCTATCCATCACCGCGAGATACGTACTTTCTATCCGTCGCTGTGAGTTGCGTATTTTCTTTTAGGACCCATCGACTTGTGTAACTATTTTGGATTTGAAAATTCTTCAGCTGTTTTACATAGAGACATTCTCGATTTGTTTCTTTAAAAGTGATAGGGGTGTTTTTTGGGGGTTGTAGAATATTACTATGAGGTAGGGGATCTAGCTTGGAAATTTTTGAAGGTAAATTGTGTGATTATTTTTAATTTTTAAATATCTTGGCCGTTTTGTGCGGTGACACGTTGGATTTGTTCCGTCAAAATTACTGTGGGTGGTTTTCAAGTCTTGAAGTTGGTTGCACAAATTTGTACAAAATACGACGAAAAGATTGAACCCATATCAAATTTATTTTTGATAATGTAGGGGCTGGCGATATATTTCGCTGACTCGGTCAGAGTGTTTGCCGCACAGGGGGTGGTTTATAATGGTTGAAGTTGGTTGCACAAATTTACACAAATTAAGGCGAACAGATCTAGCCCATATAAAGTTGATTTTGGATGATTTCGGGGCCAGCGATATACTTTGCTGGCCTCGCCAGTATTTATTGAAATATTAGGTACTTCCGCTATTGCACAAACTCTAATTTTATTTGCATAAATTCTGCAATAAATATAAGCCCAAAAAAGGTTGCATTTGCGTGTTTGGTGGGATCAGCGATGTGTTCCGGAAAAAAAGCTTAAATCTTTGATATACTTTTTTTGTACTTATTCTCTAAGTTTTTCTTGGGGGATAGTTTTTTAGTGTTGTGGTTTTGTTTCTTTCGTGCTAAACAAAATAAAAAAAATCAAACTAAAAAAAATAACATTAAAACGCCCTGCGGGACATAAAAAAAATGTCAAAAGAAGAAACGCGTTTTTTGCCAAAATACATATGGGATAGCAAGCAACAGAATTGAAATACATTTTTTGCTGAGTGAGGCAGTAAAGAATAACGCGAAATTATTTTCAACTTCCTGATATGCTTGAGAAGTGGAATTTATAAACATTTTTCACTTTTAATCTCATAGTGTGATTTGAACTCAAATCATCACAAAACGTAAAATTGATACTGGAGAGCACTTATTATTTTTATAGCCTTGAAATTTAAATATGTCTTCCTCAAAGAAATTTATCTATAATCTTACCTGTCTCTTCAATCACATCTCCATGAGCGAACGACAGCGCAAAAATCAGAAGAGAGAATGGAAAGAATTTAGCTAACTCCATTTTTTCAAATCCACAAACTAGAGATAATCGAAACAACACCACCAAATAGCTGAAGTAACGCATATTCACTGCACCGCACTGCACTATTTTGCACTTGGCTGCACACTTGTACACTTGACTTAGGCCTTGTAACTATTCCACCCTCAGAATAAACAACAAAGCCGTGATCTTCCGTTCCGCAACGACCAACTACCTGTCGCTTCGGGGTTGTATTACTGGCAGAAAAACAGTAAGAGTCGCAGTTTCTGTCTTATCTCGTCCCAATTCACTTTTTTCAAGAAAATGTCTTCCAGTCTTTGAATCATTAAATGTGTTTTGTATTGCAGATTAGCATAGCTGAAAACCGCGTTCTTCAACTCTTCAAGATATCATTCTCAATCGCCTGTTAGGTCGCAGCTGCATTAATAACACGCCACGTGACTTTATTATGATGACATCACTAGGTTAAACTTGAAGGCATTGCGCAAGTTTAATACACCTCTAACATCTAACGATTTATTTATTTTTGTTCTAATAACTACAACTTTCTACTTCCAATTTTGGACACGACATGTTTACATTCCCGTTTCAAGAAACAATGAAACACTTTCAAGAAATTCAGCGACATTCAGTATTCTTCCTGTAAACCACGCAGGTGTGAGAAAGTGTTATGTTTCGATCACAGGAAATCTCAAACACCGCGATAAAACCGGCAAGAAGATGCGGATTGATCACCTTTCATGGCGTCTCGAGCGCACGGTCCTACTCTTACGCTAGCAGACTCAAGAATACGCGGGCGCTGTGAAAGCGAGCCTTCGTTCAGCTCGGCACCGTCGGTAACGCTAGTGGATGGTATCAGCACGCAGATGACCGAAGACGCGCAAGTGTAAATCTTGTTGCTATACTCTTAGCAGAGTATATTTTATATTTGCTATAAACAGAATTTTTTATTGATGCTATATTTAAAGCACAGTTTTTCTATGTCAGTTTCTATTAATCACGAAATTTGGGCATTAATAGTCCATTATAGGAAAATAAGAGTTCCTATAATGAAACTCATAAAATCAAGGTTTGGAAAAAACTGATTGTCCATAGTTTATAGTGTGACACCATGCGTGTGACACCTCTCGTAAAACAACCCATATGTGTACGTCCATAATGAAACAGCCCACATTGTCGCTTGTCAATAAGGATCAACTTCAAAGTGAATTCTGTCCGAAGTTGACCTTTATTGACAAGCGACAAAGTGGGTTTTTTTATAGTACTGACGTACTCATACTTTGACAATTCTTCAATCATTTCTTCAATTTAAACAAACTACCGTGTTAAGCAGGTTGAAGCAATGATATATTCTGCTATTTACGATCTATAATTGGAAGCTTGGAAGGCTTGGAAGTAACGCGAGTTGCAGAGATTTTGAGCTTAGAATGCATACTTTACTGAATCTTGAAAGTTGAAAAACTTGCAAATTTCTGCAGTCTGTACTTTGCTTAAATACGTGACCCATGATTGTGTCATACATTGGTATCTAACCAATAAGAGTTTATGTTGAAAACCGTTCAAACAACCATACAACTAGTATTATCTATAAAAATTATTCAATTAAATGTTCGAGGCAACAAGTAAAAGATAAATATAATTTTAATTTAAGCGAGAAACGTAACAATTCTCGTCAGAAGTCATCAGAAATCCTGATCGTTTTTCTAGCGATTCCTGATTTTTTTTTAGTGGGTTATCTACCTAAAACAAAAATTTGTCGGAATTCATCCGATTTTGCTTCACGAAAAACAAAAAAAATTGTTCAAATTGGTTGAGTATGTATTGTTTTCCGAGAGAAGGCCTGTAACAAGCAGAGAAATTTAAAATCCGATTTAGCTAAAACCTTTCGATTAACTCGATCTAAAGTTTTTCTCATATTATTTGATTTTATAAATTTCCTCAAAGGTACTCTCGTTTTCCCGTGATTCAATTTTTATTATCAGTAGAAATTAATTTCTGAAAATACGTGTAAACAACACGAACTCATCCATCAGGTATTTTAGGTTTTCGCCGCTGCAGGCATTCACAATTATGAAGCGAATTTCGTGATTCAATGCGAAACAAAAGTGAAAAAAACTTTCAAATTTTTTAAGAACTACGCGACGGAAGATGACAGATAAAGAAGTAAGAGAAACCGATCTAGCAGCGCGTTCACAAGGCTGTAGCGTCCACTTTTTGTACCAAAATGATAATATCGCAGATTACACAGAGGATCGCGGTCGGTAATTTATCTTTTTCCTCAAAACTAATTATCGGAATATATAAATGAAAACTAAAAATTTTCGTTATAAACATGCATCGTGAAATTATTTTTTGCAGAAATACAAAGATAAAATAATATTTATGAAGCTATTTACTAAGTTCACAAGTCATCCATAAATAATGCATAAATTTAATAATTGTAGACAATTATTTATTGCTCACTTCACAAGTCACTTTCATTTATAAATAAATAAATTTATCAAATTTGCGAATTTATTTATTTCCAAATTCACAAGTCGCTTTTCTTTATAAACAAATGAACTTACCAACTTTGCAAAATTATTTATTTTCAAATCCACAAGTCTCTGTCCTTTATGAATAAATAAATAATAGTATTTTGCATTACTCCGAATTATGCATATTATTTTTCATAACAACTCTATTGAAAATGAAATTTTCGTACCTGTAGAGTGAGTGCAAAAAAAAACTCGTATTTTTTACAACAAAAGGCTTTCCATTGGTTAGGAATACTCGATCGATGATGATCGATGACTAAGTATTTTTATTGAAAATTCTTTGCTGCGATTATTTATACAACTGCTATAATATTTTACTATACATGATTTATTTAAAAAGAGAAAATTTATTTAGAAAAATTTTCAATTTGATTCTCACATTTTAAAATTTATTAGAGATACATAAGTTTAAAGAAATGTGATTTTGAAATGTAATTTTGTGAAATTAAAAATTTTTGAAATACAAACCAAAAAAGGATTTCAAAAATAATAACATTTTTCCCTACCAAATTATAATGAAATTTTTTATTGAAAAATGTTTATCATTACAATTTTGAATCAACAATCAAAAAATTGGATGAATAACGACGAATCAGTTTTCAAGTCCTTTTTGAATTCTGTGAATACAATGTCGTTTCGTAGAAATTGAAACAAAGAAAATTAAACGAAAAAATCTGAAAAGACATTTATCAAAATTTTTGATTGAAATAAAGAGTACAGTTTTGAATATTGATGATTGGGTATTTGCCGTCGGTTTCGATTTTGGTTGTTGCCGAAGTGTCGAAACTATGCCCGGTATATCGATCAGGCTCAGGCAATTTTGAGTATTCGGCAATTTTTCTGGGGGTTGAAGCGAACGTGTTTTTCCCGATCGTTTGAATGGTACACTTTCCCCTTTGACAGTTTAAGAAAAACTCATTAGTCGTGGAATTTTGAGGACGGAGTGCCCTGTAACGGTCCACATACTCAATGAATGGGTGGTCTATTGTGAAGCTTCTTGCGACATAATTTTTTGTTTCCAAAATGTTGACGACCATCAGAGAGCCTTTTTTCTTAATATTTTGAATCGTGATATTCGGCAACTCTCCCCCTCGACAATCACCTGCTACGCCAAAGATCATGATGACCTGCAAAGACGAGTTTATTGTTCATGTATAGAATATTTTTTTTTATTTGTGTTCAAATTTTATTATTTTTTTAGTTTTTAGATTTGTTTTTTATCACTTAATTTATTATTATTTTATTTCACTATTATGGATTGTTGTTGTTATTATATTTATTGGTTTTATTTATTATTGTCGAACTTTATTTGATACTTTTTTCGAATTTACACTATTATTACTATAATATTATTTTATTCTGTCATTCTTTATTCTAATACCTAATTTTTTCATTTTATGGTGAGAACGAATTTAATTTTTGTTGCACTTACTTTATTCGCTGAATGAATTTCGTTGGGAGCTTCCTGCAAGAATTTCTGAATGTTTTCAGATGTAAAGACGTGGGATGGGACTTGACACTCTGGAAACCTTTTCTTTTCTTTTTAGAAATTCGATGAGGCGTCAGTATTTGCTGATGTCGATTTGATGCTTTGTCCTTATCGTTTGTTCTAGCATTGAATAGACGCTCCACAGGGCGCTCGGTTTATAGTGCAATTCGTTTTCGAGGTAATGAAAATAAGGCAAAACAACATTTTCAGATAATAAAGTTGTTTTCTTCAACGATTGCCACTTGCGAAACTTTTCGTGAGCTATTTCATAACGAGCTACAGATTTTTCGGGACCCAAATTTGCATCGATATCCGTAGCTTTTTCGCGTGATTCAGGTGGTGTGCAAGAAAATTCAATGTCCTCGAACCATTCATCGTCAACGTTTTCCATTTTGCGATCTTGATTCCACCAACTTTGCACTACACAAACTGTTAAAATCGGTACACTCAATTTTGTCGTTTGTTATTCGAGGTTATGTATACAGTGGTATCACTTGAAGTTGTCGAGAATCGTTTAGGCGAGTCTACAGCAACGATAAATATAATGCAGTGGCTCTATCTCTCTCGGAACGATGGCGTAAGATAGACAGAATCGACGAACATATTGATTCTTCGCGTGGTTTCAGCTCTAGGGTTGAAACTTCGAAAGTTACAACCCTAGGGCTGGAACTTTGCGTTTCGCCTCGCTCTACAGGCACTGAAAATCAAGTTTTCAATAGAGGCGTTATGAAAATGAATTTTTTAACTTTGCGAAATTATTTATTTATAAATTCACAAGTCTCTGTCTTTTATGAATAAATAAACAAAAAAATTCTTTACGTTTTCAAATTATTCATTCATAGATTCACAAGCCTATTTACTTTATAAATAAATTGATTCATTTATTGCTAACCTCACAAGGCACTTTCCTTTATAAATCAATAAATTTATCAACCTAGTGAAATTATTCATCTACAAATACACAAGTCTTTGTGCTTTACGAATAAATAAATGAATGAATTGACCAGCTCCGCGAAATAATTTATTTCAAAATTCACAAATCTGTTTATTCATTTATAAAGGAAATAGGCTTGTGAATTTGGAAATGAAAAATTTTGCAAAGTTGGTAAATTTATTTATTTATTTATTCATAAAAAGCAAAGACTTGTGTATTTATGAATCAATTATTTCACAAGGTTGGTGAATCTATTTATTCATAAGGGAAATTGTGTTGTGAAGTTAGCAATAAATAATTTGACAACTTAGGGAATTTATTTGTTCATAAGAAATGGACTTGTAAGTTTAGAGATAAATAATTTCGCACATTCGTTAAATTTATTTATTTGTTCAGAAAGAAAAAAGACTTGTATATTTAGAAATAAATAATTTCACAAGGTTGGTGAATTTATTTATTCATAAAGGAAAGTGACTCATGAGTTTATCAATAAATAGTTGTCTAAACTTAGTAAATTTATGCATTATTTATAAATGACTTGTGAACTTTGAGAATAACTTTATAAATAGTATTTTACCTTTGTATTTTTGAAAAAATAATTTCAGGATGCATGTTTATAACGAAAATTGTTAGTTTTTATTCATATATTTCGATAATTAGTTTTGAAGAAAAAGATAAATTACCGACCGCGATTCGCTGGCTTCATAATTGTTAAGTTTTGTTTGTGGAGGGATACTATACAGAGCGTTTTTTTATTTAGTGTCGGTGTTGTGTCTGTAAAATATGAGTGAAGTCAAGTGTCTTTGACACTCGCCATCTCTTTCTCGGGATTTGTCTGCTGGGTGTTGATTTCAACGTGTCAGGAAATAAATATTTTCTATAAAAATATTCATTTTCTCATAAAAACGCTATGTGTTTTACATTATATGGATTCCAGGATTTCATCAGACCCAGAATACTTGTTAAGTTTCTTCTATTCATCCTACAATCTACTTCCGAAAATAAATATGAAGTCAGAGCCGTGTTTATAATTTGGGGCTATCAAAAAAATTTCTAAGTCACCCTTATCCAACGTCCTTAATACTTTTGATATAATTTTTGTGGGGAGCGGGAAGACAACCCTGTGATTGGTCACATAAATGATTTTAGTTACACCCCCAGCCTTTCACATTTTTTGCGGGGAGGGCGGGAAGGCACCCCTATGATTGGTCACATAAATACTTTTAGTTAAACCCGTAACCTTTTTCAATATTTTGTGGCAGGGGGGAAGGCACCCCTGTGATTGTTCAGAAAAATACTTTTACTTACACCCCCACCCCTTTCCTATTATTTTCGTGGGGGAGGCACCCCTGTGACTATTTACATAAATACTTTTAGTTACAACCCTACTCCTTTCTGAGTTTTTGCAGGGGGCTGGAAGGCACCCCTGTGATTCATCACAGGAATACTTTTCGTTACATCCCTGACCCTTTCCAATTTTTTGCGGGGCGGGAAGGCCCCTGCGTCTGGTCGCAGATATACTATCAGTTACACCCCTAACTCTTGCGAGTTTTTTGGATTGGTCACAGAAATAGTTTCTTGAGTCACATTTTTGAGTCAATAATTTCCTTTTCAAAAAACTAACGCTTGGGCCCTTATGGCATGCAACCCTTTATATACTTTAAGCCACACTTGTAACCCTAGTAACTGTTACTTACACGTTTGTATTTATATTGCAAGTATAGCAACTCTCCAGAAAAAAATAATTTGTAATGAAAAGAACACAATAATATTTATTGTTTTTGTGAAGCATTTTTCCTTATGGATATTTTGTGTTTTTTTTGTTGGACATTATTAACTTTATACTCAAATAAATTTAATGTAGAATGCGCAACTTTCTGACATCAATATGAATTCATGCAAATACATTTTGTTATTGAGAATAACATTTTTCGTAGAACTCCTAGCTACTCATTCCGAAATTTCGCGATAAATAGCTCAGAATCATTGAATCAACTATTTGTACCGAAATTTCGGCTATTCGCACAAAATTTTCGTGATTATTTGCCCAGATCATTGATTTGGCTATTTATATCGAAATGACGTGATAAATAGAAACGGTCATTTTTTTATTTATGCTACATTTCTAGAGCAGTATATTTTATTCTCACTATATTTGTAGCACCGTATTTTTTATTCTTCCTATATTTTCAGCACAGTATTTTTCATTTTTCCTATATAAAACACAGTATATTTTATTTTTTCTGTACACAGTTTTTATTATTTATGCTATATTTTTAGTACAGTATATTTTGTTTTTGCTATACACAGTATTTTTTGTTTATGCTATATTATTAGCGCAATATTTCTCATTTTTTCTATATTTTTAGCACAGTACTTTTTTCTATACATAGTATTTTTTATGTATTTACACTTTTAGCACAGTATTTTTAATTTTTTCTATGCATGATATTTTTTATTTATACTATATTCTTAGCAAAGTATATTTTAATTTTGTTATATGCAGTATTTTTTGTTTATGCAAGAAAGGCGACAAATAGGATCCAAGAAGTTACAGACCAATAGCACTGGTAAACTTTATAACAAAAATATTTACCCAGGTAATCACTCACAGAATGACATATTGGGCCGATAATATGATGCTTCTCCCGGAATTTCAAACAAGTTTCAGAAAAAATCCAAGTTGTCTTACGATATTTTCACTTTAAGCGCAATGGCTCAAAGGCGGCCTAATGCTAATAAAGGTAAATTGTTTGTACTGTTTGCCGATTTACGCAATGATTTTCCTTTCATCTCTCATAATCTTCTGTGGGAAAAAATACATAACCTTGATGCTGGATACAAAATTACCAAGATGCTGATGGATTTTTATGCAAAACCAAATATAGCTGTTGAAAATGTTTTGAGTATCTCTAAATCTGTCAAGGTCACTAAAGGAGTCTGCTTGGGGGAAGTAATAAGTCCACTCTTATTTTTATTGTTACTGGCAGACTTCGAGGAATTGTTGAAGGCTGAAGTAATCAGGGAGGTGTATATTGACAGTAGATAAGTAAACGGAGTTCTGGATACGAATTTCCGTACGAACAGTGAATATGCGGCTAGAGCGCAAAAGGCGAATCGTAGTATAAGAGCATCCGATTTTCAATATTGATATTGAAAATCAATACCTAAATCCGGGAATTATACTTCTCTGGACCACTTTTTTGCGTACGATTAGCGAACTTGCGGCTAGAATGTAGAAAGCAGAAGCTCAAGAATTATACTAATTTCCTATAGATTCCTGCACCGGCATTTACCGACATTGTAGAAGATTCTATGCCACATGCTCTTGATGAAAAGATATTGCGTAATAGTATCTAGAAGTTTCACTGACGTGTTGCATAATGCGTAGAAGATTAGGATTAACGCCCAGAAACGTATGCATTGTTCCGTGGGTGTGCGCGTGTGACGTTTCAGCTTATGATTGGTGAGAAAAGAAAGAAAAGATGAAGATTCTGTTGTGTGTTACTATGTGTTAGCAATGCTACTGATAGGATTTTCCATGCCAAACAGGCAGAGTATAAAAAAGACGGACTAAGACAGGGCTCGGCAGAAGTCAGTCATTGACTGACACGACTGACAGTGTCAGTCGCGAAGAGTAGGTCAAATGGCCCCCAAAAAAAACTTCTTCGAACTCGACCCTTGTCCTTCATTTCCCTCTACCTGCCGACTAACCGTAACGACCTAACCCTTTGTACAGTGTGCAGGATTCCTGGAAACTGAAGAAAAAAATTATGGGAAAACTTTTTGTCAGTCAGGCACTTGTCGTATCAGTCAACACTTATCGAAAGTGACGAGCCCTGGACTAAAAGAAACACCAAAACCCACAAAAAATGGAGTTTGAAATATATATCGAAATGAGGGTCGCTTCCCGAGGATTTCGGGGCGTCCCTGGAGCTACAGCTGGGGCCCCAGCATGCTGTATGTGGGTGATGATGAACTGTGTGATTGTTAGCAGATCTCATTGATCAACAATCTTGCCAGCAAGAACATCTGCGACAAGTAACAAACAGTGAAACATTATGAAAGCGCGAAGTTTGAAACTAACCGCGAAAAGGGACACAATTTTAGGACGAAGTTCACTGCGAAGTATAATCCTCATGTACAAAGAGTTGCAGTAAGAGATCTTATCACTAAGGTTAAGGACATGAGAAATAATCTACTTATCTCAAAAGACCGAGCAATGGAGATTGAGCGAAGGGTTGATTCGG
>JAUMHM010086962.1:0-10641 GCA_032362435.1 Melikaiella ostensackeni
TCTTTCTAAGTGTTTTTATAGATATTAGAAAATTTTGAATCCCAGGGTGGGAGAAAAATTCCAATTTTTCTATATTGAGCTATAAATCTCTATATCTGTCTGCTGCCACAATTTGAATAGTAAAAACGAAAAAATAGTTGTAAAAGTAATAAAATTGATTGATTGTTGTGAAAGAGACTTGTTAAATACATTTCGAAAGTGATTAAAAAAGTAACGATTTTAAAATGTAACTAGTTACCAATTCGTCACTAACTTACAAAAGTAATTCCGTTACCATTATCGCTACCAAAAAAAGTGATTAGTTGCAGTAACTAGTTACAAGGAACTAGTTACTTTCCATCACTGATTTTCGAGAAAGAGTTACACATTTTTTCTTCATCCAACAAAAGCGTTGACAATTGTTCCGTTTTGACTGACTCTTTTCAAGAAAAAAAAAATTAAAATAAAGAAAAATCGTCCTCTAACTCGAAAATAATACCTAATAAAATTATTGAACTTTATGTGTAAGAAGATATTTGTCAGAGAAACTGTAATACATTCTTTTTTCATCTAGCAAGAAGTTATATTCTGACTGATTTTTTTCCAGAAAATTCACAAACGAATCAGAATTGGAGAAAAAATATCATCTAATACTTCAAAATTTTAGATCGTTTATAAGTAGACTCATAAAATATTATCCTTTTCATTTTGCACGTTTTTTTCTTTAGGTGACACTGAGAGAGTTCCAAAAAGAAAAGTTTATTGGCGATGCTGCATACCGGGGTCCCTAGGCCGGTAGGGAGGTCCAAAAAATAGGCTTACTTTGTGGTCACTCTTTTTATAACGAATTTATAAATTTAGTTTCTAAAACTCTGGAATCGTTACTGTATTTTTATAATTATGTAAAAAGTAGTTTCATAAATACAACTATCCAGTTCACAAACTCATCAAATTATATTCGTATCAAATACTAAACCTTTTACCACTCATATTTTAACAATGATGCTCGGAATTATATGAAATGGATAAAAGGTACAGTTATAGCTGCTCCTTTATTTTACATGTATTCACATTTAAATTTCCCGGCACACGTCGTCATATTGAATTTTAGTTCCGATTAGTGGTTCTATATTTTAGAGGGCGCGCGAATACTGCACCGCTCTTCAACGTTTAGTTTCCACCCACTGGTCAGAATCCACTAGTGATGGATAATATCAGTAAAATGATGTATCGATATATATCGATATTTTCTGAAGAGATATCGATATTATCGATATTTATCGGTAACTTCCCCCTCCCTTTGCCATCCTAACCTGACCCGAATTCGCGGCTTGGCAAATTTGACTTAAATTAAAGTAATGAGAAACACATTCAAACAATAGTTCAAAAATACAATAAATTTATTTTAATTGCAAATATAATTCAAAGACGATTGCCTCAAGTCCCGCTCATTGGGCTTTCAGGCTCTGTCCTTATCGCTCGCTTGAGTTGCCACTTGCAGAAAGAGACACAACGGTAATGACGCAGCAGACGAGGAAAATATCGATAAATATCGTTAAGAGAAAAACGTATCGATACTTTCCGATACGGTCGCGTATCGATGTGTATCGATATTTATCGATTCTTTTCCCATCACTAGAATCCACTAAGTTGAGATCTGACCAGCAATTTGCGAAGGTCGTCTCAGGGATAACTTGGGAGGAGAGCGGAGTCAACTCCGTCCCCTGGTACTATACCTCCCTACACAGAGGAGCACTTCGATCTTGGGTGAGAGACTACACCACCCAACATTAAAAAACTTTCGAAAAGAGAAAGGGATTTTAGAAGCAGGCTGGGGTCAACCCGAGGTTCTGGTTCAGAAAAATCAATTTCTTGATTGAGGATTTCTGGTTTTTACTTGCTGATCATTCTTAACGCTATCGTGCTATCTCAAGAGAGAGAGAAATTATTATCATCGATGTGAATCGTTGGATTTTATACTGAAAATATTTTATTTGATGAGAATCATTGAATTTTATACTGAAAATATTTTATTTGGGGAAAATAATCAAATTTTGTGAGGAAATATTTTATTTGATTTGAACAATTGGATTTTGTGCAAAAAGAATATTTTATCTTGTGCTGAGAAATATTATTTGATGGGAATTATGAAATTGGTGTTCTTGAAATTATTTTGAGTGATTATTTGTGATTCGTGTTGGATATTTTTTGAGAAGGAAACACTTATGCGCAGAGCAAAGTCAACTCTGTTCCCTGGTCAAGAAAGTGCCTTCCAATAAAAAGTGATAAGTGTGAATTCACTTTAGTTCTTTACGGGCAGACTAGGGTCAACCCGCAGTTCTGGTCGAGAAAAGAAGTAACTAATTTACATTATTATATTTTTGTCACAAATACTCTAGAATTGATGATTGGCTTTCAAAAGAAAGAAAAATAAAATTGAAAAAGGAATTTAAAACTCTCTTGAGATATTCTGAGTCAGGCGACCCACTGAGATTCCTCGATTTCAAATATAGAATTTACAGCAATCCTAAATATACTTTCTTGCTACCTGTCCCTTTAAAGAGCCAGGGTAAGGCTACGAAGGCAAGCGATTTAAAGCTTTGCTCAGAACACAAGTGCAAGATTCACAGACGAGCGGAACTGAGTCCACTCACCACTCCGGTATATGTGGTGATCTCTTGTAAACTGATTTTATTCACAAATAAATAAAAGATAATGCCTTCACATTACACTCACTCGAATTCCCAGATCTGAGATTCTGGTTTTGACCATTGTATAGTTGAATTATCTATACTATAAAGTAGATTCTATTCTCTTGAGGGAGATTTTGAGATCATGATTTATGATTTAATGTATTAAGATTACATTACTAAGTTTGCATTGGAATTATCGTTGGATATTATTGAACTTATTGTATTATTTGAGATATATTTTGACGCGCGTGCTTCTTAGAATTTATGTATGGAAATAATTTCTGGAATTGAATTAAAATAGTTATTTAAGGCGTATGAATTTATAACTTTGAATTTGAAAAGAAGTTTTCATTAGAACTATTTAAAGGAAAATATAATTATTAGCTAGATGGCTAGAGATCATTCTTTGTACTGTAGCTTATTGCAGGTGTTTATTGAATGAATGTACTTTCTGGTGAATTGAATCTAATTTTCGCCTACGTGCAACTCTGCACCACTTATTTTATGATAAAAAATAATTATTTTATTGATTATTATTAATAGTTAACTTGTTAACATAACCCACAAATTACAATATACAATACCTACTAACTCCGCGTAATATAACTCCGTAGTAGCCGCGTAATACTTGTGTAATATTTGCGTAATAGGTATAAAAGGTATTATTACGTACGCTTTAAAAGAAAATTTGTACAGAAAACTTCTTAACAAAGAAGATGTTTGGCGTTCTAAGCGCAGCTTAGCATGCAAAAGTTGTGTCAAATATTACAAAGATTTTAAGGAAGTTGTAACAGCGTGCTTTGCAGCTTTGGTGACAAATTACATCCTAACTATAAAAAAAACATCGCAGCTAGCTTTTAGAAGGAGCTACTTAGACCTGAACATCTCTTTTACTCCTGAAATCAACGCAGTTTTCTACCATATAGAAGATGATGGTTAGTTGTGATTTTGGCTGTTGAATATTGATGCTTTGTATGTATGTAGTGTTATGAACATACGGATTTTTTTATGATACATGATATAACATTACAAATTAATTGTTCATTAAAAACAGTTCGAATTTTCTTGTCGACCGAATGCTTTTCCGAAAAGTAAAGTCTTAAGAATGGTTATTTTTGAAAATGTATTTAGTGATTTAATTATTTTTGGTCTTAAAATAGTCCTTCTACATTATAGAAACAAAAAAAAATTAAACTGAGAAGAAAATACATCCTAATTTGCAGAAAATTTGAATCAAATTTGTTCAAAAATTAGTCTAGCGATTTCTTTATTTTTGGTCCTAAAAAAGTTGTAACCCGTTCTAGAACCGAAAAAAAATTAAAACTCAAGAGGGCAAGATTCTTTGGTTAAAGTCAATCGAGGCTAGTCGTGGGTGGCGTCGGACGCTAAGTTCTTACATTAAAACTTGTCCGTCTTACCGTACAAAAACAGTCCCGCTGCAGCATCGAACCAGATTTGCCTTCGGCCCTCATATTTTAAACTATTCACTCCAAAACAGGTGCATCGTATCAAACGAATGAAAGATCCGCACTGCTGCTAAATCTTACAATGTTGAACGACGCGTATATAGTAGTTTGCCTCGCTATTTGCGCTGTGAGCCAATTTTCTTATTTCGCGCCTCTGCAATGCGGATTTTCTTGGCTCGTTGCTGCTACATGCCGTGGCGCGATGGAAATCGTATGAGGGCGATCGCCTCAGCACCCAATAGGTGTCACCACTACCACTATTCTATATCATTTGTAGCCGTGGGAGTTCCGCAGACGGAAACCACATTCGCGCTTCGCCCCCGATGTGCAACAGCTTGTTGCATCCATGACTACTTGGCTTCACTTCCAACTTCCACTTGGTTCACACTCGACAAACGCATCGCCGCCGCGCTGCCAAAAATGCAAGTTTTTTCTAAATGGACGCTGCTGCCTACTCCATCTCACTTCGTCGCAGCGGTTGCACTCAGAGGGAGCGAGACAGAGTTCTGCTGGTGCGCCTCACTCCAGCCTGCTTCAGCATAACCTTAATATACCTTAATAATGATAGTTACAAAAATATTATATTACAGACAAAGTAAAATTCACCTAACAGCCATCTGGCCGGGCCTTGCTTTCGCGGGGGCCTCCGCAAAGAGAAGAGGAGTTGTTTACAAATGAGTTAATATAACCATGTAATGTGCAGTTGAAACTGCCACACTACAATACTATTAGGTAAATGATTAGCACAGTGATTTTTGAAAAGAAATGAAATGCCAAAATCGTATTTTTGGCCGGAATTGCCAGATTTCTGCCACTATGCTCCGCAAGAACGACTTATGGGACCTTATGTCGTTTTTGCAATAAACGCATATTTCTGTTATATTGCGATTCGCTTTTACAGGCATACCAAAATCGCACATTTCTTATACAGCGTGTCAACAAACAATATCTTGTTGGTTGTGGGAGGGAGGAGATTTCACTTTTTTGATGCAAAGTTCCTACTCCTAGACATCGCTCTTCTCCCCCCCCCCCCCTCTTGTCGCACAAGATACTATTTTTCAAAAAATGCTTATGATCAATAGAATGGCATGGTATGTGATATCCGTACAAAATCCAAAAATTTCATCCCCTGCTCCTTGGTAAATGTGTCCCAACAAGAAAAAAATTTCTCCAATGTATTTGAGGCAATTGAGAAATAATGCTCCATAAACCTAAATATGTTTTTGTTGGTATTTTAACTTTGCGTCTTTAATTCAAATATTAATGTTCTTAACAATATTCTGACAATGAGTGATATTGATTTTTTGATTAAATTTCAGATTAGTGTAATAGATAGAGTTAAGTATCGAAAGATTCACGAGGAGGTCATGAAGAAGTTAGACAAGCTGGAAAATGAATTCTTGCCTCAAGTGATGGTCGATGCTACAGAAATCATATTTGACCCGCTGAAATTTCTTGAACCTAGCAGCAAGGATCTTATTATTGCCAACACTGGACAGGTGAGATACATATTCTGGAGTTGCAACAGATAAAATAGTACATTGTGTATCATGGGCGAAAAGAAGGCGATGTCGACGAGTAAAAAGTGTTTTTCGTCTAAGCAAAGCGAGGGCGTCATTCGCACTAGTCAAGATCACCTCCCGCGCATGATGCAGACGATACTCTTTTGATCTTCATATGATAGTATTTAAATCAATAGTTCGAGATTTCCTTTTGACATTGTACAGTGGGGATAGGAGCTGAAAAAAACTGCCCAAAAGTCAATTTTTTAATACAAGCAATTGAGGTATTTTATTTCAAAGTAGACACATGAAAATAGTTAAGAACAAAGTTTCATTTAGAAATATGAAATATTGACCCAAGAATTATTATTTAGTTTTGAAAGTGACATGCAATTTTCTTACAGTTGCATTTGTTAAATATCTTCTATTGCAACAATAATTTTGAGGTATTATAAAAAGTGCTTTTTTTACATAAATCAAGGTAGTTCAGAAGGATAAATAAGAAAAATAGCCTATTGAAGTTATTATTTTGTTATACAAAACTAGGTTTTTGTAAGAGATTTGCTAAATCATTGAAACTGTACTCGCCCGCCGAATAAACGTACCACGACGTACCACACCTGAAACAAGAATTTGAGGTGGTATTCTGTTGAGCACATCATAAGATACAATACAGATAAGCATTTTTTAAAGAAAACTTATAATAGCTAAATTCAGGTCGGTATAAGCCTGAGCGTTCGGACTCGCTCACATAGATCTATGCATTTGCTGTACACGCCGTGCTGTACAGGTGCACCACTGCTTTTCTCAAACAACTGTTAGTAATACCCCGTCTCTTATAGATGATTTATTTTAGATAAAGTTTCTGAACATCCGTCTAAATTAATATTTATTGTAACTTCTGTTTGATTATTTATTTGAAAATTCGAGTAAAGTTCCAAAAAGGACTTACCTCTAATTTTTTCCACACCTCGTCTATTAATGTATTTTAATATGATTTTACGTATTTCTGTGCGTTTCAATGATTTTCGACATATCCTAATGCGTTTTAACGTGTTGTAACGTTTTTGAACGCGTTTCGACACACTTGGACATGTTTGATGTTCAAGCATGTTTTAACGTGTTTCGACATGCTTGAAAATGGTTGATGTTCATGCATGTATTGACATGATTCGACATGTTTTAACGTTTTTTGACATGTCTGAATGTGTTTCGACATGTGTACGCCAAAAATACAAACATTCAAACAATTAACCCCTCGTCATCAGAGTGTCAAAATGCATCGATAAAAATGAATCGGAATTAAGTCTTTTTCGGGACTTTAACCGACAACACTTTTTTCAATATATTTTTCCTGCACTCTGCACATTTATTTTATTTTGAATTCTTTTCGATATACGAGGTGTCGAAAAAATCGCAGATAAGTCTTTCTCGGAACTTAAGCCGGAAACTCTGAAAGGAAGGCTTATGAACTAATAAGTGGATATCTTGTATTTTAGCCAATTTTCTGATCTAATTTTCCTCTCAAAAGACCTTCTTTACCAAATCTCATGCAAATATGTAAAAATTTGGAATTTTTTCGGCCATATTTCATCCACTATTGTGAATTTGTAACTCTTTCCGTCAAATTGCGATATCAGCGACCTTAAAAAACCCCTAATGCCAAGTTTCATACAAACATGTAAATATTTGGACATTTTGGCCGCCATATTGGATCCAATATTTCAAACTTGTAGTAGTTTTTGACATAAAATTCAAAATCGGTGTTCTCAAAAATGCCCTTTCACCAAGTTTCATATAAATCCGACGAAATCTTGACTTTCGGCCAGTTTTTTGAGCTCCTATCCCACTGAGCATTGGGTAACGAGTGCGGAAAGTAAGCAGTTTCTGAAGAGTGCTGTAAGCTTCATGAGATTGTAACTTCTTACTTCCAGCACCTATCATACACGATATTTTTTGTCATAAATGCAGGGATTGTTCGATATGAGAAAGAAGAAAAACAAACTTCCCAGAAATATCTGAAAATTTTGGAAGATAATCGTGAAATTACCATAAATTACCCGAAAATGTTAGTTTTTGAGTATGATGAAGAGATGAAAATGGGGGAGGGGGGCAACTATTCTCCTTCTAGTCTTATAGTCACTTCTTATTCCAATATCCATGTACTTATGTACTATTACCGCCCGCTCGCTAAGGGCCCATGCATCGTTATCAGCGGCCTGTCGGCGGCCACTTTCCGTCTGTTTTACAGGCATGATGAGGCCAACTTTCAGAGAGCATGAGACGAAGAATATATTTTTTTCCCGACTTCACTAAAATGGCCACATTCCTTGCCTGCAACGCGGGAGAGAAACCGCCTATTCCTAACCAGTGACGAGTGCGCTTGAGCAGTACGTCTTCATTAGTCCCTTCGGAAGTAGTAGAGCTGCCAGAGGGAGTAATGAACAAGGCCTGTGCCTCTGTAGCCAACACGGAGAAAAATGCAAATCTGAACTCTTTCACTGAGTTATAGAAGTCTAGTAATTCATTTTCACGATGATTTTTTCGGAAACAGTACTATATATTTTATATTTGGAACTAAGCATACAGTACCTTTTGTAATAAAATTAGCAAACGCTCATGGACTATTTGACGCAAAGGTATGGGAAGTCTGAGACTCAGTCCCTGAATCTCATCGTGCAAATGAATAGCTAAACTTGTAACATTCAGTCTTATTTTCTGACACTCACTACTTCATAACGGGTTCTCACATTTAGATTTTAAACCCACATTTTTCTCCGGGAACTATACACCCGCATCCGTCACCGATTACAAATACTGGATTCCACGCCTGCTATTGCACGTATGAATATGGCAATTCTAGTGAAGTCAGAAAATAAGTACCGTATGCTATACAGGAGGGAGCCGATTTCCACTTCGTGTGATTGCGGTCCTCGCTTCACTCGGGCGGCAAACTCACACTCGGCGAAAATCGCCTGCTTCCTTCCCTTGTAGCGTAATATACTATTTCAATCCCAACATTCGTCTAATATATGGTTGATTGTCAAATTGATGACAAACTTAAGCGACTGTCCAGGTGAAAATATTTACGTTGAAATACACGTGTTCGCATAAAAATCCACGTGAAATTCATGTTATTTTTTTAATTTGTCTACCCTGATGTGCACTTCATCAACATATCTCATTCGATATATATATATATATATGGTTTTCAGTAAATGAAAAACGTTATATACTTGTTCAAATTAAAAAAAGCGTATGCTACATCAAACGCGTAACCGCATCATTTACGTAGATATACGTCGTTGACTGAAATAAGAAATTGCAGAATCGTCACTTGGAGACGATTATTGTATTACTTAGAGTAGCATAGAAATGTCTTAAGCGTGCGTAAGAGACCGGGATAACGCAAGTTTCCTGTCGCACATGTTTTCGTGTCGCTTTTTCATGTCACGTCGCTCCGATAGTGTCCAAAAATGAAAACATAATTCTCCGCCAAAAATGAGAAAATCATTTTGTCGATATAGAAGTTAAGATTAGAACTCAGTGCGGTAATGAAGTTTCGGGTGCTTTCATGTTGAATTGAAGTGAATGCGAATAGAAATTCAGAAAACGGAATTCACGATATTATAGAAAATAATAATAAGTGTTTATTAAATTAAAACAGTAGAATTTCCCATTTAATTTTTGTTTTACGGAGTGAGGGGATTACTTTTTGAATCAGGAAGATGGCAATTAATTATAAAGATGAAATTTAATAAAAAAGAATACATAGGCACGGTGTGTACTGTGTAGCCAAGTACTTCTCAGGCGAGACGGTCTTATTATTAAGAGCGCGCTTTAATCTAGACCGTAGTAACGACATCTACAAATATTCAAATATTCTTCACAACTGGGACTCCAAGTTTGCCGCCAATTTGACAACCACCCATATCTGAATAATGTAGACAATTTTAATGCAGGTACCAGTTCAGTTCGAGTTTATTAAGAAACTAGACGACATCAGCTATTGCAAAGACTGGTTGCACATAAAACCTTACACTGGGTTCATAAAACCTGGTAAGTTTATTTTTCAGGCAATAGCCAGGAAAAAAAATAGATTGAATTGAAATTATTTGAATCGAAACATTTTAGTCTGTCTTACGATTAATTATATTAATGTGCCATCACCTAATTAAAAATTTTTATATTATTACATACGGCCCGACTCGATTGAATTCAACCAAAAAGTGCTTGCACATCTACTTTTATCATAATTCGCATTTTGAGTATGCTCCATGGTTATTTTAAGTCCAGAACAAAAAAGCTCTAGGTTAATTTTTGAGAAAAATCATTTCTTCCTTTTTAAAAATGAAAAATTAAATATTTCTCGAAAATGATGATAAGCAATTGATTTGAAGTCCAAAGAGTCTGGAAAATGAAAGTTTTTCCTTGCATTTATTTCTAGCGTGTCTCACAGATACTTTAAGATAGAAAAATATAATTTTAAAATTCTAGTTGCTCTTTGCCATTACAACACTCTCCATGTATAGTAATAAATCTTTAAGGTATTCAGATTGTAAAAATAATTGAATTGGAGGTATATTTGTTTAAAAATAGAACTTGAATCAACATTCTCAAAGATTAAACGAAATATATATTTTCCTATGTAGTATGACATCTTGTTTTACTTTCTGCTGAAGCAAAAATAGGATTTTAGGGTAATACATATTAATTTTTGAACAACTAAGAAAGTCAACTTTTTTTTCTATCTTAAAGTAACCGCGAAACAAGCCAGAAAGGAATACAAGAAAATTTTATTTTCCTGTCCCTTATCACCTAAAATCAGTTGAGATAAATTGGAATGAAATTGTAAGGAAGATGTTTTTTGAGTTGGCATTAGGGTCTAGAATTTTTTCAAATATTTTATTATATATATATATATACACATATATACACATATTCATATACACATGCATACACACATGTATACAAATACACATATATACATGTGCATACATA
>JAUMHM010086963.1:0-10641 GCA_032362435.1 Melikaiella ostensackeni
AGTGCGTTGCAGTCGATGGGGAGTACTTTGAAGGGGACAATATCGATTATAATGAATAAACTTGTATTTTTGATTTTGAAAATAAAGTCCTAAAACTTTTTGATCAAGGTGGTAGACTGTAGTTTGCAAAAACAAAATTTTGAAAATCGAAAATAGTATGAAAATAAGTAGCGTATTGGAATTTAAGGCCCTGAGAAAGTATAATTAATTTAGAGAAGATTCTTATATGACTGGGTTTTACATTTCATCAAACTGCACATCAAAAAAATTATGATTTTCATAATTTTGTTATTTTCATTAATAATAATTTTTTTGAATTTCTTGTAGGTTTATTTTGAACCAATCTATTCAGACTATTCCATTTTTCAAAATAGAAGAAGGTAATAATCCAAACTCACAAATACATTCTTAAAAATTACAGACTTTCTTAGTTTTGTGGACAATGTTTAAATAAAATTGATATCTTTTTGTAAATTGAGTTAATCATTAATAATCTCAATTAAGAAATCTTAAGTATTCATAGGCAACCCGGCAGATAGGAACCAATCTTTGCTTAATGTCTCCCTTCTAACATTTCTTAAAGATCGAAATACAATCTACTTTTTTATGAAAATTTTTTGTGAACTAAAAAGACACCCAAAAAGTTCACAACTCAAAAATAGACTTTGATACTATCCGCTTTTTCGGCTCATTAGAAACAAATGTACAATAAAAGTACACAACAAATAACAGGGAGAAAAAAGAAAGACCCCCTCATTTTACAAGCAAGTTGTTTTTGAAAGGAACTATGCATATCGTATGTAAGCCCAATTTTCCTAACATTGATTTCAATATCCCTTACGAGTGATAAAGGCGAAGTGTCTCCGAAGAATGATAAAACTCGACTGGTTAAGTTCCTGGTGAATCTGAACCATACTCGCTTTCTTGGAAACGCGTTTTAGCCTTCGCCGGAACGCAGAGTCTCAACATTCTTCGAAGAATGTTTGAGAGACCTGGTGAATCCTCGGGAGCACCAGGGTTGTCTTAGTTCTCATATTTGCGACTTTTATATCATTTAAAAGGGTTTCCCCCGAATTGCTTTAGAAATGATGTGAGAATTCGATCGAAATCCTCGACCGTGTAATTTTCTTTGTTATTAAATTGATACAATTAATAATATTCATTACCTAAAAATGTTAATTTCGTTATTCAATTTAGTTTCTTCCTTTTAGTAACGGAACGAAACAAAATTAGAAATGATTTTTGTGTTTGATGGCAATAGCAGCAACGAAAGTAACAAATTCCGATACGCATTAACGTAACGTAACGAAGAGGAACGTATTATTGTGTTTCGTGTCGTTCGGATCCCTGATTTTCACTCATCTTCTAAAGCTTCTGCGTAATACGAGTACAGTTCATAGAAAAATAGGATGATCTATTGCTTTCTGTCTAAATAATGACGACTAGTTTAATTTGAAAATGTACTTTTATTTAATACACATATAACACATAAGTCAAAAAACATTTCTTTCGGTTTGAGCCGGGTTGCTGCATTACATGTTTACGAAAATAGAGAACTTGCTACACAACAATGCTTCGGTGTAAGACGGCTTGTTGCATTTCAGTCTGAGGAGAGTAGAGTAGCTGTCACGCCCATCGATGCTTCCTCGTTTGGTTGATGTATGTCTGGTTGCTACCTTGCAGGCTCCAACAAGAATAGAAAATTTGTTACTCAACGATGTTTCGGTGCAAGATCGGTTTGTGGCTGTACAGATACACAAGAACAAAGAATCCGTTTACAAACAATGCTCTCGTTCTTGGCTGTGATATGAGTTTAGTTGATGCGTTATAGGTTTTAAAAGACACAAATTCTACCTAATCAACTAATTGAATGTCATTGATTAATCAGGGTTCAAACTGAAATTAATTGGTGCCAAGAGAGCAAAATTAAAATTTTAAATCAAACTCAGCGTATGGTCACCGCTCAAATGAAAAATAAGAGCTAGAAGAAATTGGAATTAGAATTCAATCCAACGATTTCTGTGAATACACAACGTTTTTTTTTTCAAAAACATCGCTGTAAAGAACAAAATTCTATCACTGAAGGATTTTGAAGTTTGCCTCGAACACACAGTACGTATGCACCATCTGTGAAAAATATTACCATTAGGCGACACTCGTATGTCACCTATCCATGAAATATTAACCTAAGTGATCCTTAACTAAGTTGATAAGTTTGAATAAATTCACATTTTATATTACCTTTTGTCTTATATTCATTCAAGAAGACTTAACCTAATTTATCAGAGTCAAATCTTAACCTCATTCGACAAATTAAATTCTTAACCTAATTCGATTAGAGTGAGCATGCTCAAGACAGGAATCCACAATGGTTATTATAAAAATTCATCGATTCTGAAATTCTTCAAGTGTCTTGATGTCCAAGTGTCTTGATGTCCAAGTAAGGATCTAAATAGTCAGTGAGGGAGAAAAAGAGAAAGAAAAAGTAGAGTTGTAAAAATTGTAATATCGTTCACAAGGATGTTCTTGCCTTCTTGGATGACGCTCAAGTTCTATTCGCTGCACATGTGGGCAAGGCCTTACGTGAACATGAAGCTTTTAAAATCCATGCACACTACCTAAAGATAGAAAAGAGGAGCCCGAAGCAAAGAATCTCAAATCAAAAAATGAAGCGATATACGTCACTACGGATTTCAAGTTATAGTTCACCAACAACGCGAGATGCCCTATCCTTCAAGAAATGGAGGAGTTTCAAAGAAAAAGACTCGGGATTGACTTTGTATTCAATTGTGAATTTAGAGGTAAACATAAATAAAGTCAACCCTATGATAGAAAGTTCTTATGTTAAACTTCCTAAGCAAATTGAAGAAACAATAGCATGTGTAACGTGTAAGACAAAGACGAAAACAAGTTCTTCATGTGGGCTGTATTATCAGCAATACATCTAGTCAAGAGAAATCAATACAATCCTAACCGAGTTTCCAGCTACCAACAGTATAAGGATGAATTAAACTTTTTCGACATGAAGTTTCCAGTTAGATGGAAGGATGCTCCAAAATTTTATAAACAAAATGGCATTTCGGTTAATGTATATAGCCTAATCAAGAAGAAGCAAAAGTTCCCTGTCATTCTTCTTCATCTCACTTTGAAAAGAAAGATCATTACGTGAATCTTCTGCGAGATGAAGAAGAGTATGTTAACGAGGACAGCAGTGATGAAGAAGAGAATGAACAGGATAGCAGACCACTGTCTCTGAACTTCCATTATGTGTGGATAAGGGATCTTTTTAAACTAGTCAGCAGGCAACTGTTTAATGAAAAAATTAGAAAATTTATCTGTGATCGATGCCTGCACTATTTGAGAAGTACGGAAAAGTTGGTTGCTCATATTGAAGAATGTAAAAAAATTGATCGTTGCAAAGTGGTGCTGCCAAACCTGGAAAAGCTTCATTGAATTGAAAATTTCAAGTATGAGGAGAAAGTTCCTTTTATCATCTACGCAGAATGTGAGATGTTATCAAAACAAGTCGAAGACGTTCAACAAAGAGGATCGAAAACTAAAGTTTTCCAAAACCATGAAATTTTTGACATCGGATACTTATTCAAGTGCAGTTTTTGATCCACTATCACTCTACAACTATTGCCCTGAAGATGTGGAACCAGCGAAGTGGTTTGCTCTGGAGTTGCTGTTAATTGCAAATAACTGTGAAAAAATACTTTCATCTCCAGCACCGATGAAAAAACTGACATAGCAACAGGAAATTTTCATTGAAGCTACTACTTGTCACATTCGTCAAAAGACCCTACATCCACTGCTGAAGAAGGTTCGTGAGCACTGTCACTTGACCGGAAAAAAATGGTGGACCCTCACATGAATACTGCAATCTAGCTTATCAAGACACCAACACCATACCTGTTGTGTTTGACAACTTGAGTGGGTACGATATTCACTTTATCATCCGTGATCTTGTTACACAATTTAAAGATGAAGTGAAAGTTCTTGCTTTGAATAATGAAAGTACATCTTCTTTACAAAATATGTTCAGGGAATACAGATGAAATTTAGATTCATAGACTCATTCAGGTTCATGGCATCACCTTCAGCTTCTTAAACACAGTCTTCGCCATTCACGCGGATACTGTATATCTCGCTGCGAAAGCCGACAAATTCCGCCATCATTTTACCACAACATTCGTTTTCCATGAGGCCAAGAACTTTCTTGTTTTCTTGCGACATTCTAAAAACATAGTCTCGAAGGTAATCTGCCACGAGATTTTCACTAGAAACGGCTCGGCTGTGGAAGTTAGGTTCAGTCATGAGGGCTTCTGCTCCATACCTACCCTCCCATTTCGTCACGAGTTTCACGTTTACATGCTTTCGTACATTCTCTCATTTCCTACCCTGAACTGCATTATTCATTAATTTATATATGTTTCTCCCATTTCGTCACGAGTTTCACGTTTACATGCTTTCGTACATTCTCCAATTTCTTACCGTGAACTGCATTATTGATTAATTTATATAAGTTCTTTTCAAATTCATTCTCAGCTTCTGCCCTCGTTTGAGTATTGAAATCTATGTAACTTCTGAGCCATTTTGATTGACCGAATTAAAGTACTCTGTGAATTTTTATTAATACAAGAACGTTAGCTAGAGAATTTTTCAGAGCTCGGTAATTGAGAGCATAATTTTGTTTTAGTAGGAGAACAGTTAGAAGCTTTTCCTGGCTGGACCCTGGTAGTTTTAAGTTTTCAAGATAGGACAGTAAATTATACTCGTAATGCTCATCGTGACGCTCGGGTGGATAGGACAAATCCACTTTTAGAATATAGCCAACGAGTGAATCATCTAAAACAATGAAATCAAAATTTTCCAAATTTGTAACTCACTCGAAACTACCGTAAGGCAGGGAATGCCCTATTGCCCAACCGCACAGGTTGCTCGCATCGAAATATACAATGTAGATGATCTCCCCACTTTTATTGAAAACTATCATGTACTTCTTGTTGGAAATGGCGTATCGGTTGGAACATTGACTCACTTCAACCTTCTTACCATTCTCAATCATTAATAGCATATCAACTTTAGTGAGAAATTCCAATCTTGTCCACGTATATTTAAGCATTGCGTCCCATGTCAAGCCAGAAGTCGCGTAGTAATGTTCTGGATCGAGTCCGTATGCTACGAGATCCTGTTCTCGGAAATTTTCAAACACATCAGCTAACAATAACAGATCAGTCCTCATATACAGCTTCACGTATTCACCGATAGTTTTAATACTGAATGCACGCCATACCTTTTGTGCATTTTTGTGGTCCTCGTCAGATATTGATGAGTCATTGAGGATACTGTAAACATTTTCTTTTGTTGGTAGTTGATTTTCTTCCAGTCTCACCCTCAAGTCCAGGTATTTATAGGGGAGAACATCTTTCCTCATAAGAAGTTCAACTTTCTCATTCTCGATTCTAGAAAACATTGCACTTACAATGTTATACTTGGGGAGATACGATGCTGAATTTTCCAAGGAAAATGCCATGAATCCGAATGAGTCTATGATTCTGAATTTCATCTGTCTTCCCTGAACATGTTTTGTAAAGGAGATGTACTTCTTGTTACTTAAAGCAAGAACTTTTACTTTGCCTTCAAACTGTGTAGCAATGTCACGGATGATTATGTGAACATCGTATCCACTCAAACTGTGAAATACAACAGGTATGGTGTTGGTGTCTTGATAAGCTAGATTGCAGTGTTCATGTCCGGGACTGCCTTTTTTCCAGTCAAGTGACAGTGCTCACGAACCTTCTTCATCAGTGGATGTAGGGCCTTCTGACGGATGTGACAGGTAGTGCTTCAATGAAAGTTTCCTGTTGCTCCGATGTCAGTTTCTGCATCGTTACTGGAGATGACAGTATCTTCTCAGAGTTATTTTCAATGAGCAGCAAATCCAGAGCAAATCACTTTGCCGATTCCATACTTTCAGGGTAACAGTTGTAGAATGATAGTGCATTGTTGAAATTGCACTTGAATAATTATCCGATGTCAAAAACTTCATGGTTTTGGAAAACTTTAGTGTTCGATCCTCTTTTTTGATCGTCATCATCTTATTTTAATAATGACTCACTGTCTGCGTAGATGATGAGAGGAACATTCGCCTTATAATTGGATATTTCAATTCGTTGAAGTTTTTCATGGTTTCAGCAGTACCACTTTAGAATTATTAACTTCTTTGCATTCCTTAGTATGAGCAACCAACTTTTTCATACTTCTAAGATAGTGTAGGCATCGATCACAGATCATTTTTTTAATTTTATCATTCAACAGTTGTCTGCTGACTAGTCTAGAAAGGTCCTTTATCTACACATACATTAACCGAGGTGCTATTTTGTTTATCAAATTTTGGAATATCCTTTCATCCAACTAAAACTTTTTGTCGAAAAAGTTCAATTCATCCTCATACTGTTGGTAGCTCGAAACGCGGTAAGGATAGTATACATTTCTATTGAGTGGATGTATGGCTGATAATACAGCCCACTTAAAGCACTCGTTATCTTCTTTGTTTTGCACGTTGACATATGCTTTTTTTTTCCTCAATTCGCTTAGGAAGTTTAATATGAGAACTTTCTTTATAAAGTTTAATTCATTAATGTTTGCTTCTAAATTCACAATTAAATGCAAAGTCCATCCGTAGTCTTTTTCTCGAAACTTCTACGTTTCATGAAGGATAGGGTATTTCGCGTTGTTAGTGAACCATTACTTCAAATCCGTAGTGACGTATATCGCTCAATTTTGTGGTTTGAAATTCTTTACTTCAGGCTCATCTTTTCTAATCTTTAGATAGTATGCGTCGTCTTTAAAAGCTTTATGTTCACGTAAGGCCTTACCTACATGTGCAGCGAACAGAACTTAAGCATCATGCAGGAAGCCAAGAAGCATCCTCGTGAACTTCATTCGAAACAAACTCGGCTTTTGGATGCTTTGTCGACATAAGTCCATTTTACACGATTCCTAATACCATCACGTTCTAGTTGGTTGCTATGAACCTTGCTTCCTATCTTTGCCAATAAATCAAAACGAGCTTGAATGCATGCTACATTTTCTATAAGATGCAGACATTTTTTTTTGTTTATCTTTAGCGTCAGTATTCTATACAGCTCCTTCCTCCCGGTCTTCAAATACAGTAAACATTCGTTTCTCCACCGATTTATTTTTTCCAGGGACGTGAAACCAGACGACAACATCAGTTTTAGCTCATTCTCAGTGTCACAAACAAGTTTCACACACTCATCGAGAAGCATCTTCGCATCAAGTCAAAAATTCACTATATTACAGTTTTCACTTTTCTACTTTTTCTTTCTTCTTTTCTCTCTCACTCACTATTTAGTTCCTTACTTGGACATCACGACGCTCAAAGATTTTTAGAATCAATGAGTTTTTATAATAACCATAGTAAATGCCTGTTTTGAGTATGCTTACTCTAATCAAATTAAGTTGGGAGTTTAATTTGTCAAATTAGGTTAAGACTTTACTTGGATAGATAAGGTTAAGTCTTCTCCTTTAATAAAAAGAAAACTAAAGGTAATATGAAGTGTGAATTTATTTGAACCTATCAACTTAGTTGAGCATCAGTTAGGTTAATATTTTATGAATAGGTGACATATGAGTGTCGCTTAATAGTAATATTTGTCACAGATGGCGCTCCTAAGTAAATAGTAAATTTATTACCATTTGAAATTTAATTTTATCATATCCTTTGTTATGCGCATATGCACTCAGTGTTCGAGGAAAAATTCGTCTTCCTTCAGCGATAGAACTTATTTCTTACAGCGATGTTTTTTGAAGAAAACACGTTGGAAATTTACAGAAGTCGTTGGATTGAATTCTAATTCCAATTTTTTTTCGCTATTATTGTACATTTCAGCGATGAGCATACGCTGAGTTTTATTCAAAATTCAAATTTCTCGCACTTGGTACTCATTTACTTTAGTTTGAACTCTGTTAAATCAATTACTTCTAATTAGTTGATCAGGTAGAATTTCTGTTTCTGAAACTATAACGCAGCAACCCGACTGATGCCACAGTGAAGATCGAAAGCATGTTTGTGAAGCCGATTCTCTGTTCTCGCAAACCCATTCAACCGCAAACCTGTCTTACACCGTAACGTCATTGGGTAGCAAATTTTCTATTCTTGTTGAAGCCTGCAACGTAGCAACCAGCCATAAGTGAAACCAAAGAATGAAGCATCGATGGGTGTTAGGTACAGATACTCTTCTCTCCTCAGCCTGAAATGCGAATAACCGTCTTACATCGCAGCATTGTTGTATAGCAGATTCTCTATTTTCGTAAACCTGTAATGCAGTTACTTGGCTCACACCAAAAGAAAAATGTTTTTTGACCTCTGAGTTATTTGCGTATCAAAAAAAGTACGTTTTTAAATCAAAACACTCGTCAATACTTAGACAGAAAGCAATCAATCATCCTTGTTTTCGATAAACTATATTACGCAGTAGCTTTATAGGATGAGTGAAAATTGCACATTGCGAAATATTTTATCAAATATATTCACTAAAAAAAGTTAATAATGTGACACTTAAAGCCCTAAATGGCTCAGAACACTTAGGAATTAGCATGGACATGTTTCAAAATTCCTCTCGAGAAATTGAAATTTAACACTGATTTTGACGATGAATATTTGTATTAGATTAATTTTTCAAATTTACTTCAAGCCTTCAACGTGCAATAGGCCATCTGTTGCCGGTAACAACTTCGATTGGAGGCGTCTGGGCATAAGTTATCGAATGTCCCAAAAATCTCGAAAAATTCCGACTCAATTCTCTTTCTTGCACGAGAGACTTTGAGCGGTTGTTATGATTGACTGTGACGATGCTCCTAGAACTAGAACTATAGAGATAACACATTATACACGACTTCCCTACCTTACCGATCAAGCTACCGACTGTCAGCAAATGACCGGTCACTGTTTTACCAATCAATTATCCCCACAAACCGCCTAGCTATACTACTACTCCTGAACCCCAATTCAACTAATTTTTGGAATCAAACTTCTCGCTCACAGTTTCAAAAAATAGTACGTGGGACGTGTGCGCGTAGGTGATTCGCGCACTTGTCACAGAATATACTATTTAAACACAAAAAGGACTATATATGTAGTATGCGGAAAACTTGCTAAGAAAAGGCGCTACTTTCAGTTAGAGGGCACTATCGTACATTTTTCGAGAAACCTATCCCTAGCGGAAAAAAGGAAAGGTTCAGAAAGAGTGTTCCGTCGAACCACTTCCTACTTCTATGTGAACTTTGCTTCCGACTTCTTTCTGAACGTCTCTCCTTGCCAAAGCTTTCCGAAGCTTTTCGAAGCTTTCCGACGTCTTTCCGAATGCCACGACTGTAGCACGAGTGAGAGAGTGATTGACTATTCTAGGACCTAGATTAAAATGGAGCTGGCTACATGAGACAACGAGACGCTGTCAGCGATCTTCCGAAGATTATTGCTTAAAATCACAGAAAATTTCGTATCTTCCTAATTTCCCATAGTATTTTCAGTAAACATCATTCTGTGCACTTTTTTCTTGAGAAAATCTTGTTTTTTTTAGTGTTAACTGTAAGTTTAGAAATCGAGCGGAGTAATTATAACTGAGAGTTAGGCAAATGGAATATTCGAAAGTTAGAACATTCGGAAGTGATAATGTGAAGCAATGATGTGCAATGTGCGAAAGTCAAAAAGGCTTTCAAGTTATGAAGTTCTCCTATTTCTAAATTTTCAGGAATAATTTTTATTGGATTCAAAAGGAATCAATATGATTGCTGCAATTTAAAATTCTTCGAGAAAAAAATGATCAAGAGAATATTTTTCTAGGAGTTCGATTCGGAAAGAAATTTGAAACATTCAGAAAGTGTAAAGTTGCGATACATTTTGAAAGAAATCGGAATCGTTCGGAAAGAATCGGAAATTCGCGAAAAGTGGGACATTCGGAAAACTTCGGTAAGTGGGACAGTCCGACGTTCGGAAAGTAGTCGGAAGCAAAGTTCACATAGAAATCGGAAAGGCTGGGAAGGAACACTTTCCCAACTCTTTCCGAAACCTTTAGCAGATCCAATATGGTGACCAAAATTTTAAAATTTTTATAGATTTGCCCGAAACTTGACGCAAGGGGGTTTTTGATGTCGCTGATTTAATTTTTAATGTCAAAAGTTACAAATTCAAAATGGCGTCCAAAATAAAATTTTTTAAAATATATTTGCCCAAAATTCGGTAAAAAGGGGTGTTTGAGGACGCTGATTTTGATTTTGACGTGAAAAGTTAGAAATTAAAAATGGCTGATCCAACACGCCAGCCAAAAAATTTTAATTTTCACAGATTTTCCTAAAACTTAGTAAAAGGGGGGTTTTGAGATCGCTGATTCATCATATGACACTAAAAGTTATAATTTAAAAATCGCGGATCTAGTATGGGAGTTGAAATTCGAAAATTTTCAAATATTTCAATAAATCTCAGTAAGGATTGTTTAAGGAACTTAGATTTTTCAGGCGTATTTTTCTATTTTTATTTTAATAATAGATTTAATGCTTTCACGATGATTCATTATGATGAAAAGAGGTGTTTCGGGTTTTAATCGTGTGCAAAAC
>JAUMHM010086964.1:0-10640 GCA_032362435.1 Melikaiella ostensackeni
TTTTTCGAGCCACGTTGTTCGTAAATCTCTCTCCATACAAATCCAATTGTCCAAATAATCCTTTCGTTCAGGATACCAGTAAAGCGGCAGCGGAGAAGTTTTTTGTGCCCCTAAGTGCAATCTTCACCTGGTTGGAAGTGATTGCGGTGGACATTCTTCTTCAGACGTTCTTCCTCCTCAAGTTGCCGTACAGGTCCTTGGAACGGATGATGATCTCAGTGTCTTCATTCAATGAGTGCCAAACCTCGCAAATCTCCCTCCAAAGAGTCTCATTCTGCTTGGGCTTGGGCAGATTTTTGACAGAAACAGGGGGAACGCTGAAGAGGCGCGAGAAACTGTTGATTCTCCATGACCCATCCCTCCCTCTTCCATGTTCTCCTTCTCGCGTCAGATAATACCCTTACTTTATCAACAAGGTGCTGCTTGATGGTCAACAGCTATGACTTTTTCAATGTTGATATAGATCCTCAGTTCGTGAGCAAAGTCTCGAACTCTTTCCGTAAACGGCTTATCAGATGTTATGAAGTCAATCACATACTGAATACGATACGCGTTCTGTTTTGCCCAGCCAATCTTCTTGTTTAGTTGATGCAAGCGCCTCTTGGTCTTTCGATCCATCATCGGCTTTACTCTTCGATTTCAATCGGCCAAAGCTCTCACTACATCATAAACTGAACAAATGATGGTCCAGAGGTCGGACTCCTCCGAGACATGCACTGTTTGCCGACCCATTGTCGGGTGCTCTTCGCGTTCGATATATTCTTTAACCGCACTCACAACTGGATTTGGTGTTGTCATAGTTGTTCCCACAAGCAGCTAGGGAAAGGGTTCGTACGCCCTTGCAGTGCCCTGCATGCAAGGGTAAAGCTGCATACTCTAGGAGGTCGTCCGGTATCCTCGAGACACCGCAAGGAACACCTCACCCAGGTGCCATTCAGCTTTCGCCACAATTTTTGACGCCTCATCTTGCATGTTTTGCCTTCAGGACCATTCCTGAACAATTGTGCTCACGTTTTTATTGAGTTTTGGAACCGTAGTCAGCAGAAACCCTCGGTACAGGGATCCTCTATCGGCAACCTGAGGACGCGTCCCATGGCTTTGTTATATGTAGACCCTCCGATTCGATTCTAAAGGAACCGAATCATTCATTTTTTAATATGCCCGATAAACTAGAGGCATTGCATGATACTAGTGAGCCTAAGATCAATTTGAAAATACAATTGTTTAATCGTTGAGAAATTTTTCAAGATTCTTGTAGCGCTTCGTCTCGGTTGATGGTACGAATTTTACTAAACTGGAGACACTTTTCATGAATTGAATGTGCATATTATCATTTGCGGATAGTTTAAAACAATAGTATAAGATATTTTTATTGAATGATGGATCATATATAATTACAATTTTCAGGTACGTCTGCTAAGGAGGTATGCCACCCATATAAATGAAACGTGAATCATTCCAGAACTTAAAGTAGCAGGAAGTCTACGAGTTACAATGTGCTGAGTTCTTTAGCATATAATATAGCTATCCAAGAGAAAATTTTCTGAAAAATAAATAATTATAGAAACTTGAAACAATTATAGTCATTTTATAAGTAGCAATGTTTTTAATTTAAAAATGGAATTTAAAGAATTTCGTGGGATAAGGAGTCATCTGGAAATTACGTAAGACAATTTGGGGGAGCGAGGGGGTAAAATCCCACTGCTTCTTATAAGACAGAGGCGGTGGTGGACGACGATACTTGAGGAAAATTGTTACTAAAAAGAATAATAGATCTAAAGATATAACAACTCAGAGAAAAGTTCAGCAGATATTCGATCTGTTATAGACCAAAAGTGAAATTTCTGATCAAGAAAATGCGTAATTCTTTGGGTTAGAAGCTTTCAATTATATTAATAGATTTACCTTGAAATTCTACAAATCCCTGAAATTTTAAGTAAAAGTATTCCATTTTCAATAAAATAGCTGGATTTCTATCCAAGTAGATGCATTTACAACCAAAAAGATGAATTTTCAACCAAGAAGATTAATTTTCTACCAAAAAGATGAATTTTCTACAAAATACATCAATTTTCTACCAAATAGCTGAATTTTCAATTTAAAAAGTTTCAATTACAACAAAAAATGATATAGTAGAATTTGTAGTTAGAAAAATGATTTTCAACCAAAAAAGAAACGTATTTTCTATAAAAGAGTTAAATTTTCAACCGAAAAGATGAATTTCCAAATTAAATGATGAATGTTTAACCAAAAAAAATGAATTTTTGATAAAGTTCTACTTTCGGCCAAGCAGTTGAATTTTCATAAAAATAAATAAATTCCCAACAAAAAATGTCATAGTCCATAACTCAACCAAACATGATTTTAATTTTGAATCTAAAATGATTGAATTCAACCACGAAAGACGAACTTCAAACAAAATAGTTGAATCTTCTACTGACACAAATTAATTTTTCATGAAAAAGGATGACTTTTCACCGAAATCATTGAAAAAAACCATCATAAATCAATTTTCAACCAAGAAGATTAATTTTTCACTAGAAAAGTCGAATTTCGAACCGAAAAGGTTAATTATAAACAATATACATAAATTTTAATCCAAATAGTTGAATATTATACAATTAAAAAAAAAATCAAGCAAAAGAGATGAATTCTCAACAAAAAGTAGACTAAGGTTTTTATTGTCGATTGTTAGGGAGTTTTGTATTAATCGTTGCTAAGGGTTGTTATCAACCGTTTCTAGGGGCTAGTATTATAGCAGCAGGGGTTCTGCAAGACGGTTCTTTTCCAGGCTAAATATCGGCAAGACAGTGACCGGTCAGTTACAAAAAGTCGGTAAATGAACGGTCAGTAATGTAGGCCACTGATTTGTGATCTTGACTCGATCATCAAGGGTGGTGCCTGCAATATTGACAGGAAAGTTTGACAAGAAGCATCACAATATCAGCACAGCATTTCCAAAAAATTATGGTAGCTATGCATAGATAAATAATTTAGAATGAATATTGTCAAAGTACTGATATGATGTTAAATAATGAAACACAATATTTTTATCTCGACTTTGATAGAGAATACACTCAACTCTGCATTAAAGACACCTCAGTTTAAGTCCTTCTGTGTGACTTCGACCCCATTAATTAGTACCGTAGCAACAAAGCGGACAGTGCCTCGAGCGGATCCTTATTTCGTCAGTTAGCTTCGGTTCGCTTTCAGTGTTTTGGTTAATTTCGATTATGCATTACAAGAATGTCAAAAAGGTCGCGTTCATCGTTGGAAGAGCAATACGAGCTTGTGGACAAAATGAAATCAGGTGCCTCAAAGCAGTCTGATTCACAGAAATATGGTATCTGTGAGAGAACGTACGAGTCTGTGATAGCTCGCGAATCTGAGTTGAGGAATAAGGTTGAAAGTTATGAATATTTTAAGATGAAATCGTCGGAAACAAGTGGTAATACGGTTTCGGAAGCTGCTATTTCAAAATAGCTCAAGCAAGAGAAACATAAGAGATCCAATATCCGTTCGGATCATCAGAGAGAAGACTCTCACTTTAATCGAGAAGTTGAACGGTGTTCAAACGTTTAAATTAAGTAAGCAGACAAACAAATATTTTAACGTGTAACGACAAAATTTGTTCATGTAGTTTCTAGTTTGAACTAACGTACAGTTTTAGATCAACCATGTACAGAAGATGGGTCAGTTGATGACCATCCTCGTCATCATATACTCTGGACCATAATGCACTGGAGGAGTTTCCTTGACAGAAGAAAACGCTCGCTTATAGTCAATATAAGCCATGTGCAAGTTTTTTTGATGTTTTCTAGCTTGCGTCATGGCCACAGCGTCAATGGTGATTAGATCTTGACTGCCCCGCGAGTTTTTGCAACGTGCTTTTTGTTTCTCTGTTATGATGTTATTATCGTCGCATTGAGAGTAAATCTTATCTGCATTACAGTTGTAAGGCACTTATAAATCGTTGGAGGACAGGCTGTTGCTCGAAACTCAGATGATTTTTGAGCGTCTAGTTTTCTAGGCAACAAATACGTGGTACCTTTGAGCATTAGGCCTGGCATAAGATCTGCTTGTTTGATGATCTTTTGGAAACACCTTACCAACGCAGGATGCACAATCGTCAGGTACTTGTATCAGACCTCGTGCACCATGTCCGGACCTGGAGCTTTCCAGCTACTTATCCTTTTTGAAATCGCTGAATCCGTCTGAACCTGTGATGCTACTAGGCTCCATAACAGGCTTATTGCTTGCACTCTGTTTCTCTACTTGGAACCACGCAGCGCTTGCGTTGCTTCGGTTTATTTTTCCTCAAACACCTAACAAATGTCCATATTTTAAATTCTTCCAGTAAAAGACTCACTTTTTCATAGAATCGACTAAAAATATCTTACCAATGACTTCTTGTTATCATATATTTCAATTGACAGCAAATGTTAATTATTTGAACAATTTTTCTGAACAAATACCTATTTTTCCCTTTTTGCCTTCGATAGGCACAATTTTTCCACGGAATGGACTAAAAATGTCCTGCCAGCGACTTCTTGTTGGCATGTTTTTCTAACTAACAATAACTGTCGATTATTTAAACAATTTATATAAACACATACACATTTCAATCTTTTTCCATAAATGGTCTCATTTTCTCAAGGAATCAAGTAAAAAAGTCCTGTTAATTACGGGAGACATATTTAGTACATAGCAGATACTGTTCAAGTATTTTGAAATAACATAAATGATTATTCTGTTGCTTGATAATTTTCTCTTTTCAAATATTCAATTTGTTACAACATCGATTTTTATTCCTATCCCTATGGCTCGCATTTTTTGATGTAGAGAGGAATTACAAAATTAATAATGTAATTTTATGTGGAATGTTCAGAAGTATTCTTAAAATAAGGTAAATAAGATAATAATGATAATATAAGGATAAGATAAATCGGAAACATGAAATAGATGCGATTGTGGATGACATTCAAAATACAAATCAGTACTCTGAGAGACAGTCATTACAAATGCAATAGAAGCTGCTCAAAACATTTTATCTACAGTATTATGAGAAGTGGCAGAGTGTGAAACGGAATGAAAGTTTCTTTTTAAGTAAGTATTCAGTGTTCTTGCAAAATGATTTACGATCTATTTTAATGATGATCTCAATATTCATGGAACGAATAATGCCACATCTGATAAGGTAAACAACCTTTCTGATTTTAGAAGAGGTCGTCCGGGTTTATTCTATTAAGAGAAATCAGAGAAAACCAAAAGAAGAGATGTGTAGAGGAACTTGCTGCTAATCACACCACGAAGGAGTTAGAAACAGCACTAAGAAAGAAACAGTATATGCCCCACAGTAAATCTGAATCTGAAGTAACAAATTCGGATAAATTTACTGAATCTGACCATATCAGCATATCAGAGCCTTGAGTGGAGGTACATTTCATATCCTTATTGAGGCACACGATACATAACTACCTTTGGTACTACTATTTTGTCCAATCGTATTACAATGAGCAGTAGTCAAGCCTCTTCACCATCTCCAGCGTAGCAGTTTTTGGAAAATTTTTATATATATTTTTTTATTTCGTACATTTTAAAGTATTTTCAAAATAATTTTACGCGTTCAAATTTTTTTGTCTTTTATCCCATTTTCTAATATTATTCCTCAAGCGACTTAATTTTGTTCTTTAACCAAGCAAATGTTCTGTATCAAGTTTGTGTTTTTAAATAATTATCTTTAATATTTAAAAATATTATTAGATAAAATGAAACAGGAAAAATATGTTGAAAATCGTCTGGCACGTCAACGCTACTGACCGTGGATTAATTAATCAAAATTATTCCTTGATAATTTATTGTGGGTCCGTCTCATCTGTTTTCTTTCCACATAGAAAATTTAACCCAATTAAAATCAACCCTATTTATCCGCGTACAATTGCAAGTGATACATATACACATATATAGATATATGGAACGATACAGTTCATAGTATACCTGTTTTTCAGAAGAGTTATCCTACCGTTCCTGACGTAATTAGGAACTGCAGAAGGGTGAGCGTGTTACGAATCAACTTCCTTGCGTGTTTATTCGTTCAGAGGGGATACCTGATTTCATGTCCGCCCGAGAATTCGAATTCTTAAAGCTTTGAACCGCAGACGGGTGCCTAGCCCTTACAGAAGGTGAAGAGATCCGGACGGATCTCTCAGACGGATTTTTTACCAAAAAGCTCGTTAGACTACCTATATTGTGTGAAAATGATTTGGCTCTGCGACTTATGTCGAGATGTGGAATAGCAGGGATTTTTGCTGATTAGTGACATGGGGAAATCATCCAATAAAATTTCTTCGGACACAATCGGAAGCAATTCTGCTGACTTGGTGGTAGGTATTATTCTTGAATTATTTCAAGTTCAGTTTCTTGAACTTCGAAACAATGCATGTGATGAAATATGGAAATAGGGGGAGAAAAAAAAAGACAATTGGAACAAAAATGCGTTTTGCATGGGAGTCGAATTCTTTGGAGTCAATTCTGCTGACCTTGTGATGTACAGGAATCAATTCTAGTTCAGTTTATTGAACTTGACGAATTTATTTTATTCTTAGATTTGATTTGATTGAATTAACTCGTCGTTTGAGTGTGTTGTTCTCAGTATCCGTATCACCAACAGCAGTCAGGTTTCATTAACCCATTGATTTTTGTTAGATATAAAATTTTTTCATTCTCGGTAATACTAATTTTCTAATTATTGATGCATTTCTTTTTGATGATTGAACTTTTTATCTTTTATCTAATTAAGAATAAGCAATAGGTCACTATGAGGAAAACGAGAGAAGTCGTACATAAAGCACATCAGATTTCACAGGCCGTGAAAACTAGATGTGTTTTCGTGCTTACTGAGTGACCTGAGTTTTAACTCTAAGCTAGTGTGCGTGCGATTTCCCTTGCGCATTTTTCTCTTACTTTTCTCTGTTCTCAGCTCTGTTCTCTGTAAAACATTTTATTGCTAGCGTTCTTTGCTTGGATATATTTATATTCATATGTTGCTTCAAAAATTCAAAATAATTGTATACCTGATCATCAGCTCCACTCATATTTACCCGTGTTTTATAACCTTTCTGAAACTAGCCCGTCTAGCGGTTTTTAAATGTACCCCCTTTTTTGTTATTGCTGTCTCCTCTGCCGCTACGACGATCTTTGCTCGCCACACACCATTCACGTGATCGCACGGAAATATTTCATGAGTAAGCGTGCCCTCCGTGACGCTCAACTTACAATTACGATGACGAGTTTCAAGTTCCCTTTTACATTCCATATTCTTTTCGTACGATTGATTATAAACTTTAGAGTTATGATGAAAATCTCTTCCCCCCCTGAAGAAATAACCGAAACATTAAATATCATTACTTCTTGAGGAGCTGAGAGCCTGATCAACCATCAACATTTTCAAGAAGCACCTTTCAGACTCAAATTATATTCTTGTTTATTTTATACAATTTTATTACATAATTGTATTGTTATATTGTTTTCTTTATGGTATTATGTAATTATATATTTGGTTTCTTACTATGGAAATATTGAATTAACGCTCAAAATTTTTTGTGTAAATCCACGTTTGAATTCTAATTATATTTAATTATTATTCTTGGTTCTAGTCATGGAATATTAAATTATCGCTTTAGAGTTTTGTTATGTAACCATACCTTTATGAATCATATTATTGACATTATTATTCATGTTATTCAAATATTATTATTGTATGAAATTCATTATGATATTTTTACTTATTTGGTTTTAATATTATTATTTTTTCAATCTTTTATTATATATTTTATTGTTTTAGTACTATCAGTTATTATAGTTATTCATATATGTTCATTGTTAGTTAACATTCAGACTTTATCCATATTCATATTATCCATGTTTTTCTTTGCTCAACCTTTGAACCTTATTAAAGTTTTTCCATTATCCGACAAAACTTAGTTTACATTTTTGGGAATAATTAATTTTAAGGAAAGATGTCACCCTGGGAAGCAGGTCAAACGACGCGAGCAGGCAGCATACACAACAGAACGACGTCGAATGATTTCATTGTTTCGCACGTCCCACAGTTCCGCGGAGTAAGAAAACCGCGAGAAATTATCCTCCCTTCCACTCCTTTAATAAGCAATAGTGCGCGACTTTCTCACCAGGCCAAGGTGGCGCACGCTCTGAGCATAAAAGGGTGCGCTCCAGCCACACGCGACACACGGCCTCCGACAACGACACACCACTCCCGCTCGCCGACTTTACTCCACTTCCCAGCATAGGGAGATTTAGGAATAAGGCGCAGTGATCAAGCGGATTTGGGAATTTTATCTTTTGTCTTCAAATATATTTCCGCCAAACCCGCTGTTCTCAGAACAAAAAGAAATTTTGACTCTTTCAGTCCTTTTCAGGACTGAACAGCATATAACGAAGGTTTTTTTCACTCCGATCCTCCTCTTTCCTCTCTCTCGTAGATCCCTATCTCTTCTATCGATAACTCTCTGGCCCCCTGGCAGAGCGCTAGCTATCGGCTAGAAGGGGTCTGGGTCCCGAGCCGAGGAGTCCGTCCGACGGAATCATATTCATCTTGTTGGTACTCACCGGCACTCCGTCAGATCAGTGTTTATCAACTGGATGAGTTTGAATCCTAGGCGAAGGAAGGCTAGCCAACGACAAGAGGGACTGCCTACCCCTTCGATCCGAAGGTTGGCGAACGGCCCTCGTCGGCATTTTGTCGCCACTGTAGCAGCTATCGCCAGCAGCCAGGGCGCTTACCAGGAGGTGAAGATTGCTGCCACCACCCGCAGCCACCAGAAGATACCAGTAACTGCGCTTCTTGAGTCGCCACACAGCCATCTTTCCCTCCTCTGTGAGGAAATATATCGCCCAGGAAGGCCCTGAGGATCCACCGCTGAAAGCAGGCGAGAATTTCACGGGCCAGGCGGACCCTTATTCCGGTGGCACCGTTCCAGCACCGCGCCACAGTATTGATCTTAGACCCTGACGTTTGCATCTTGATGAACCCCCAACATATCCCCGTCGGAAGCAATCCCTTCACCCGGAAGCCGTTGGAGGAAGTAAAAATCAACGTGGAGGATCAATCGGTGACGGAATTCTGGGTTCACCACGACCGGTATCGTCAGCTTGTCAAGGAGTCAGCCGCTAGCATCGTCACTGAGACTGGAGACCACCTCTGTTCCAAAGAAGCGTTTTACCATCCTAGTGAGATGGTGGTTCTGGTGGCATACCCGTCCCGGTTCAAGGAACCCATCCGACGGGATCACAAAGAACGCGGCTTCGTGCTGCGGAAGTTTCTGCAAGATCTGGCAGGTGCAGCAGCCGACGAGCCCAACCCGGGAAGGTCCCAAGTCCATAGAGAGGCTGCATGATTTCCTCGACAACAAAGAGGACTCGCACCCTCAGGTGGCCCGTACCCCGTCCTGAGACTCCTGTCCTTTTCCCATCCTAACACAAGCCAATGCGATTCCCTCCCTCGGTTAAGCTCCTGCTTATTAGTCCCCTTCCTTTCATTACTCTTCCCCTTCTCCGCCCCCTCGCCCCACAAAGACGAAATTCACAGGATAGGAACAGTAGCAGATAAGTTAAAAAAATCTGCCCACCGCGTGGGCACATCCTCATCGAGCGCTTCGCGCGCAGCTCGCTTCGCTCGCAAGTTTGAGCGCGCCTGGGGTGCGCGATGCGATCGTCGCGCTTCGCGCTCCGGAACTTGTGGATCTCACGCTTTGCGCTCGGTGTTATATGTTCTTCATGTACAAATTACTAATTTGTTTCTGATTTCCAATTAAAAAAGATATTTATTTACTCAAGGCTCTATCGGCCTTGAAGAGTACATTCTCATCATAATATTCGTGCTCGATTTTTCGCGCTCACCGTATAATATGCACGAATAAATAGTTAAAAAGACGATTAAAAAATTATCCAGATTTACGATTGGTCCTATGAAGAAATATTCAACGGCAATTTCATTTGACTTTTTAAAAGCACAAATTCTACCCTCTTAATTTTTTTCTTATCTCGCATCGTTCGGCTTAAAAGTTACAATTAACGCATTCCAATATCATTTTTCATAATTAAAAAGAAACTATGCCTCCTACCAAAAAATGTTGAGGAGAGAGCTTGTAGGTTTTCGTAAAAGCAACATTTTGATATCTCAACTATTTTTGTATTTCGCGTTATTTGGGTCAAAATTTTAATTTTCGACTATTCAAAAAAATTCAAAAAGTTGTTATGACAGTCTTGTAGGGCTTTTGAAAAGCAACGTTTTTCCTTCCTAAACTTTTTTTCATATCGTGCATCGTTCGGCTAAAAATTTTAATTTTTGTTTCTTTTTTTGAATTTTGTAAATGCTATAACTCTCATAATTTTTTTTATCGGAAAAAGTTAGGAAGATAAATTGTTCGCCTTCTTGAGAACTACGGATAACCGTACAAATTACTTTCAAATCCCAACCAAATCGGACAAGTCCCTCGAAAGTTTTCGATGTTACAGACGACGACAACGACAGACAGACACCGAAGCAAAATCCATTTTTTTCAATCAGTGAGTCCGAAAACGTCGAGATTTGATGAAATCCGCGAGAGTCAATTTTCACA